>JANEHK010000071.1:1815258-1859267 GCA_025960845.1 Tachycineta bicolor | reverse complement strand
AAAAAAAAAAAAAAAAAAAAAAAAAAAAAAAAAAGTGAATGAAAGACATTGATTAATGAAACATAAATTTGACTTGCTTTTATGTTGTGTTAAAACTCTTGAGCAAAGTTTGCAAAGTTTAAAAAAACAAGATTTCTGAAAATAAGTTAATTTAAATTTTAACAGCTGGTAGCTTCTGTATAATACTCATTCCTTTCTTAAGTATGTTATTATTTAATAGAAAACAAACTCTAAGAGATGAGAAATCCTGCGGGGTGCACATTCTTTCATACTCCTTGACTACTCGTTTTTAAACACAGATGACATTACAAAAAATATACACAAAATATAGATGTCAGACATTTCTTATAATCAGTCATCAGAGATGTATAGGGATCAATACTGTACATTTTAATGGCTCAATTTTTTCCTAGCCTAGATTTTCCATTACAATTGTGAGAAATACTAAAGAAAATAAAAGATTCCCTCCTTTGATGGATTTGTTTCAGAATTCCTTTTTTGTCAAAAAATTACTTAGCAAAGTTTGGAAATTTAATTAACTTTGGCCCAAATTTGACCATTTTGTATAAAAATAATAATAGCAAGACAGGGAAAACACACATTTTATACAACATATTGTGTCCTTTTTTCATATCTTAATGACACTGGATCTAGTCACAGTTGCCTGCCTCTGTTGTTCACACTTTTCTATTGAACACAAATGTGTACAGATCTATGAAACATCAGTTCAAATGACTATTGAAAAAACTGTTCTCAGTAATTTAGAATACATATTTTCTATTAAATCTACCTCTTTCTCATTCCTATTTTACAGTTTAAAAAAACAAAACAAAAACAAAACAAAAAAAACCCACCAAAACCAACCCAACCCAACCCACCAACCAATAAACAAAACAAAACAAACAAACAAACAAACAAACAAACAAACAAACACCATAAAACCCCCAAATCAAATTGCAGAGACAAACTAAAGGAATGTATTTACATGTATGATGAGCGAAAAGTAGGATTTACTATGAAAATCTGATAAGGTTTCTGTTAACCTAGTTATCTGTTATCATAGCTTAGTCAAATCCTTTATCCTTATGCTCCCAAATATTTTTAGGTTGCAAAGAAAGAACTAAATGAAAAGCTAGTACAGGACAAGGTATTTGAAATGCACTACTATCTTGCAAAAAAAAGGTACTGCTGATATCTGAAACTCCTAAACACCATGAATAACTCTACTGGCAGGAGATGCCTACCCTTTAGTTGGATATGCTGAGCAGGAAAGTAAATTCTGAGACTCTCACTAAAGTTCTATCTCAAAGTAACTGGCTCTTCTTGAACTACAACCAAGTTATTTAGCATGGTCCTTTCACAGAAAATCTTGTGTTATGAACCATATAATCAACTCTTTCTAAAATAAAAAGACCCTATGCCATCAGCAATATGCCACCTTGCATTGCCCTATCCAGTCATTTCCAGATGAAAGAGGCAGCAAAACCATGACAGACTGGTTATGTGCAGACCACAAACACTTTAAACAGTATGGGGGATATCTTAGAAGAAAGCAGTACTTTGTGCAGTTATTTAAATTTATTCCACGTACCTCCTTCTAACCATGACTACTGGAACACCTTAAAGTGCAGTTCAAAATCAAAAGCAAAAAACAAAAAACACCCCTTACATCTCACGGGTAGGAACCATCATAGTCTTGTTCTACAGAAGTAAGCATTTTTATTTAGATGCAGCATGGGTAACCTGCCACACAAAGGATAGAAGCAGGCACAGCAACTTTCATCAGTATCCCATCTGATGTACAAGAAAGAAAACATTATTTTTCCTCAGCTAATATATATATATGTGTGTGTGTGTGTGTGTGTGTGTGTGTATATATATATATATATATATATATATATATAGGCTATTTTTACTCATGAACTAAAATGTACATAACTAATATCCAGTATTTAATTTGTATGAAATGATTGTATTTTGTATGTTGTTTAGCATCTGTAATTAATTTCCTAGTTACTGACATTATCATTCATTGTGTATATTAATATTTTGAACTTATTTTAACATAATAATAAGCACCATAAACATACACTTATCAAAGGTAAAAAACAATTGAACTTTTATTGTGTAATCCAACATACCTTAGTTAGGTATAGTTAGGACAACTGTCAACAAACTGAAAAGCTGCAACAAAATAAGCAGTTTGAGACTTAAATAACTTGTTAAATAACTGCTAAACTGAACATCATATTTTTCAGAATAATCTGAGGTCATCTGGCAATATAGCATCATGAAACTCAAATGTCAATCAAGTTCCAAGCCTATTTGCTAAGGGGGGCTGTGTGAGTCAGAATTTTTTCAGGATGTTTGCAGTTAAATAGTACATATGATCCAGCTACTGGTATAGAAGCTATGCCACGTTTGACTCCTTCAAAATTATAATAAAATGGAATTAAAAGCAATAAGACTTAGTAGTAATTATCATTTTAACTTATTGAAATTTCATGCCTACAGATAAAAACAAACAAACAAACAAACAAACAAACAAAACAGACCAAATCACATATTCTTTTGTGATCTTAGATTTCTATCCAGTGGAGGCTCCTTTTTCCCTCACTTTAGTTGTCACTAAATTTTGGACCACACTGGTGTTTCTCATCTGGGCAAATCCTTAGCAAGACATGAAAATTCAGTTCTTCCATCTAATTATCAACAGGACTGATGATCCTGGCCCAGAATACAGCTATGCCTAAAAGTTAACTCATGTAACTCTCATTTAAATTGCTTGAATAAGACAATAATATTTAAAATTAGCTCTTGTATTGTTTAATCATAACCAGTGAATTAATTCTGGGATTCTTGAGGCCAGAATTAGTACATCATTCTGGGGGCAGTCATTGAAAGTCTTCTGGTGTTGTATGTGTGTTTTTTCCTTCTTGTGTAGTGAGTATTCCTTTAATAGCCACAAGGAATAACTCCATAAACAACATTATTATATATTATATTCTTATTTCATAGAGTATTGTTCTTTAGGATATATTCTGGGTTTTTAAATTTTATTTTATTTTATCTTATTCTTCCAATGGTCTTACATAAGTCCTCACTTTCTTCCTCCTTATATGTGAAGCTCAGGCTGTCTGGGGCATAGGAATACCTGAATAATAGTCCATTAAAAAGAAAGGAAAAAAACCCAAACACTAAGACAAGGATTATCTTGGGGTTTTATTACTACTTTTCCTTCTAAATAAACATAATACTGTCTCTAAAAAACTTTTTTTTTTTAAATTTATTTCATGAAAATGAGCATTTGTGCTGCATATGTGCATTCACTTGGCCTGGCTTCATCCCAGTTTTTCTGGCTGGCTTCCCATGCAGCTCCAACTTTCTTCCTAAAATTGGTTAAAAAGTGATAATGTCTGGTTTTAAAACCATGTGGCAACCCAGCTTCTAACTGCCAAGCTCCTGCTCCTGGCTGAGCTCCAGCCTCTGCAGGCAGGAGTGCTGTCCCCAGAGCAACATCCTCAGAGTAGTCACACTTTTGTTGGGCTGTTTGCAGATGCTCAGTCTGCATGGCAGGTCCATCTCTTGACACAGGACCCTGCTTACCTCCTACATGCCTTCATTCCCCATTGCTGCAAGAGTTTTCTCTGAATTTTGGCACCTCTATAAGGGGAATTTCCATGAAATTAATTTTTTTTTTCTATTCATCTTCTTCTAAACACCATGCATTAAAAACATAACATTTCTACTTCAATCTGTTTGTTCTTTGTTCAAAGTAATGCTCAACTTTAGAAATACATCCTGCAGGCAACATCATAATCTGTCTTGCTAAATATATGGATGCAAAACCCCATATTTCATTTTCTTGATATATTGATTCTTTGGCAACATCTCTTACTGAGGCAGTTTGAGAGAAATTCAGCAAAGTTTCCACATTAACAACATACCACTCCCCATTACCCATTTGCTTTGGCTTCTTGCGGCTAGAGAGGAGGAAGAGGAGTTGAGGATGAAGAAGTGAGACTGAGCCTGGAAGCAAGGGTTAAGGTATTTTATTTTTGTCTTTGTTTCTAATAACCAAAAATTATTTTATTGTTAGTTCAGGCTTATTGTGAAAATAAAAACAATGTTTCACAACAAGATTTTTAATACTTGTGGCTATGTGCTCTATAAACCAGGTGAAAGACAAATACTCTAAAATGTAAAAAATATTCAGAACCTCTCCAAAAGAAAGTTCTATTAGGTAAAGAACTATAATTTATTACTTTTGAAATTTTTAATCCCTCTTATCCATTTTAACATTTATTCAGAAAGTTGTTACAGCTCAGAGAAAATTGAAACCTTTTTACATTTTTCATCTTTCCACTGTTAAACCAGGAGGACTAAATAAGCGACAAACAAGGTACTTCTCCCAGAGCTGGTGTTACCCCACAGAAGTTTCTGGCAATTTCTAGAGGACAAAGACACCTAGAAAAGACCAGGAAAGATTTTTCTCTGGATAAATGAAAAGCTCTGGTTTGAAGTCAAAACTCGCTTCAGTTAGTTGCAAAACTTCTTGCAACTGTTTTATCTGCTGTACCACACCTTCACCAAGTATGTTATACATCACTGAATGCTTTTAAGGGTTCGTTTCTTTCCAAGGGAGTGGTGATTGTTCTTCTCCTTGATCATATATAGAGTCCATGCAGCTTTGCTGCAACTACCTGTGACAACAGCTCGAGAAAGGCGGGAGGTGAGGGCTGGGAATGTTCAATGTGACTTCACACGCATTTATATAAGCAGGCTGAAAGTGCTAGAATGCTTCACAGCAAGAACAAACACAGGCAGTGTAACTTTATCCATGATATCTTGCCAGAAGAACTAGGAGGTTGTAGAATACAGGATAACTCCTTCCAAAAATATGATTTTATGTCCTTCATTCACTTTATTCTCTTCACACACAGTCAAGAAATGTGAGTACATTAATGAAGCTTTCAACAAAATTGTTAACAGCATATATGAAAAGTTAAAGCTTCTCCTCTTTAGACATTATTTCTTACTGCAATTTCTGAAACATTATGCACACCAACAGAAATAATTTCATAAAGTTTTTATGGAATGAAATTATTTTACTCTTGAAACCTTAAATATTTCCTGTGTGTTTCATGGCAAGTTAGAGGCAAAAACCTCATATAACCTGAAATTATGTCATATTTCTGACCATGTGTTTTGTTAGCTTTTATCTTGGTAGACTCACTAAATTCAGACCCTGATGGTTGCTTGTGAATTTATATAATAATGGTTCAAAGTTCCTGCATAATGATAAATTTATCTGCTATTGTTTATCTAATTCAGTATTAAATAGCAATATATATATATATATATTTATTCTTCCCATATGTTCCTGAAAAGAAGATACCATCTTTCAATTCCTGAACAATGATTAGATGGGCTCCATAAAACTGCATTTTTCTTGAATAATTTCTCTCTGAAGTGCCTGTATAAATAAGTGACAAAAATGAGGAGGTATGTAATAGATCCTCATCAAGACAATGCTTGAAAAAATGTAGAAGAGGAGCAGAAGAAAAAACAACAGAGCTTTACACTTATAATCATCAAGCTCTCAGATAGACCTATTGGTATGAAAACTGTTAACATTATTCCTGGAACATTTACGGGTATAACCTAGGCAGGTATGATTAATGTGCTGTTAAGCTCTATCCTAAATATAAAAAAAATGCTCATAAAGTTATAGAATATACTGAGTTTGAAGGGGCCCACAGAGATCATTGAGTCCAACTCCCAGTTTTGCACAGGACACCCCAAAAGTCACACCATGTGCCTGAGAGCATTGTCCAAATGCTTCATATGCTCTGTCAGGTTTGGTGCTGTGACCACTGTTTTGGGGAGCCTCATCTTGTGCCCAGCTGCTCTCTGGATGAGGAAACTGTTCCTAATATCCAACTAAAAAGCTCCAGATACAGCTCCAGCGGTTCCCTAGAGTCCTGTCACTGCTCTCTAGAGAGGAGACATCAGTGCCTGCCCCTCCTCTCCCCTTCGTGAGGAAGCTGCAGACCCCGGTAGGTCTCCCCTCATTTTCCTCTTCTCCAGGTTGAGCAATTCAAGTTACCTCAGTTAATTCCCATTCACAGACTCAATGTGTTTCTTACTAAAAAGGAATTAAACTAAAATGTTAACTTCACCACCGTAATGGAAGTGTTTTCTTGACAGTTCTTGGGATTAGGATATGTTTCTTCTTAAGTCCTGAAGTAAATAAAATATTTTTCAGGCAGTGGCATTTACTGTTAGATTTGGTACATTGTAGCAATATTTTGAAATGTGTGTTCAGTTTTCTGGACTTGGTAGTTAAGTACTTTTAAGGCAAGAAACCATAAGCAATTTCACTATGTAAAAGGAAAGATGGATTTAGAGAGATGAGAATTTGTAAGACATTTATGTTGTCTCTCATGGGCTTTTCTTTCCTAAGCAATAAGGAAACACATAGAGAGCAGGGCTTAAGCTGGAGGAAAAACAAAACCGCACAAGCTACTTCTTTTCCAAAGTGTTTCTAAATTATTCTCAGTTCTTGCAAACACAGAAACAAGTGTGTGTATGTTTGTGTGTGTAATGTTTTGAGCTAAAATTATTCCCTAGGTGCACATTTCTTTTAAATACTTTTCCTTTATTTGCAGTGCATAGAAAACACTACTAGCCTTGATGTTTCCATAGAACGGGTAAGAAATATTCTGAAGAACCTATCTCATCCTGAGGTAGTAGGCACTAAGTGTCTCTCTGTTCCTTAAGACTTTTGCAAAAAGTATTGAAGGCACCTTGGCACTGCAAGTCTTAATTTGATCCCTTTAATCTCTCTTCTAGAAGGAAAAAAGTGTAATACCAATTATATTAAAATGTTTCTTTTTTAAAGTATTTCTTCATCATTCAAAAGGAAGCTCACTACTGAATGGATATTAAAAAGTGATATGCAGTATCTGGTTGAAGGTCACAAAGATAAACAGAACTGTATTCACTGCTGCTGCTTATCAAATAATGCCAAGAATGTAAAAAACTCAAAACACCCAGAACCCAAATCACTCAGCTCCTTCTCCCTCAATGAGATGCATGCATTCACTCATCAAATGAAATCTTAGCCTGTCATTTTTCAGTGCAGAACACAAGGCTTTGGCAGTACCTGGCTACCAGCCGTACACACATAGAAAGCAGAGACAGTAAAAACAAAACCTTCTTGCTCCACAGCATACCAACAATCCAACATGCTCTCAAAGGTACAATGTTCAAATGATTTTTATTTCACAGAATTGCAACTGTGGGCATACTGAAAGTTGTGCATATCCCCTGACCATGCACATGTGATAGTATTTATGGGTATAGCTAAACGTTAAACAATTATCATCATCACAATCACCATAATCATCATCATCACTAATATATTAACATAGTTTTGAAACTTCTGAGAAAAACAAAGGAAGTTTCTCATCACCTTCTTATGCACCATACTCAAGAAGGATTTCAAAAAAACCACATTTGTTTTTCCTTCTTCAATCCTACACAGTCGGATGGCAATGGATCAGTGCTAGGAAGGTAGAGAGCCAAGAGAGCCCCACTGGCAGGTAGCCTGGCACAGGGGGTCTAACCTGCCCTCTTGGTCAGATGTTATCCTCCTCCATCCTTCCACAATTAGGCTGCTTCTACTTTCCAAGGAAATTAAGCGCTTCTCTGGAAATGCACTTGAAGACTAACAGAAGTTTACCAAATCAGTAAAAGAGAATCTGAGAGAAAAGATAATTTGCTACAGCTCCAAGTTTTTCACCTGATAATATTGAATTGGTTACAACATATGTTTGGTAACCCACTGACTTTCAATGAAGTCACAGGAGCTCTCATCTTTAATAACTTAGTTTCTATTTAGGGTGCCACTGCATGAGGCTGCAAGTCCCCTGTCTATTACCTCTTATAACTTGGATGCAAGGGATGAAATGTTTTAGCTATCAGCAGTTCTCAGATTTTTTCTGCCCGTGACAGCACTTTATTTAAAGCAATTTAGCTAACTCTCCTGAGCAAATGAAATTATTTGAATGATCTCATTAATCTTTTACTCACCAAGATGTTAGTGTCTATGTGGACATTGTGGATCTGATCTTTCATCTAGGAAGAATAATATAAATATATAAAAATGTATATACACACAATGAATATTTCACAGAAAGATCTGGCAGCTGTGCAGGGAGTTCTGGCACTGTGTGCTTGATGAAGCATTGCTACATAACGTATAACATTTTCCTTTCTTATACCATGTTTTTTTCTTTTGCACAGCACTGCAGTTGATTGTCAATATTTGTGTATGTGATAGATATAGGAACCACTTGTCTCTGAAGAATTGTAATGTTTAAATGGATCCAACACAGGCAGTATCTCTCATCTTTAGGGCTGCACTCTGAACTTTACTAATTACTGATAGAAATCACAATGTACTTCTTAGTACAATTCTCTGAGATATACAAATATACACATAACCTCAAACCAAGACAGATTTTCAAATTTAAAAATCCAGCTAAGACATAGCATCTGTTTTGCTGACAGAATCAGAATATTAGCCATAAAACTGAAGTTCCAACAGGAGGATCAGTCTTGATATGTATTTTTGACATAAAATATTCCTTGATGTTGCTTCTTGGGAAATAATAAATTCACAGAGGCGTTACATCCATCCGGCCACCTAAGACAGCTTTATGTATACCTCCTTAAATGAAAATCATTGCTTTTACAGGCCCATAATACTATTTTCCTGTCAGCTTTTAAAGTTAGTCTTAAAGGTCTATGGAAGAAGCAGATGTCACAGGAAGACCTCTCATTGAATATGCATTGTACTGCCAGCAGTATTTTGAAACTATCATCCTCTCTAAGAGCAGGCAGGCAGTGATGGCAGAGTGCTGGCCTCCTTGGGCTTAGTTCAAGCAATAATGATCTGAATAGAAGGAGATTTAATCTGGTACTGACTTGCAAAAGTACTTTCATACAAAGGGAAAAATGTCTGGTTTCTTGCCTTTTTATTTTACTAGGACACTAAAAAATATGTATCACAAATTAACATATTTAGTGTTAAACAATGAATGAATATACAAAAATATAAGGAGAAGTATGCCTGAAATGCATTATTACTCATTAATTCACAGATATTTTGGACACATATTTCTGAGTACAATTTATTCTTTATTGCTGACCTTTTAAGAATAGGATAGCTTAACTTCACAATGCCAAGAAAAATAAGCAACCAAATATTTTGTGAACATAGAAAATGTTGATTAATGGATTATTCCTATGATACTGGTATTTTTGACCTATTTAGCTCATTTGAACACCTTGACAACAGCAGCTGGCATTACTCATCACCAAATATTGATAGGTTTTATTTATTTATTATATGGGGTTTATTTTTTTATTATGGCTCGGTAAGTGCTTGGAGATTGCAAATATCCAACTTTTGAGACCAAAAAGCTATTGCCAGCCCTAGTCTTTTAAGAACATCCCTCATAAAATTAGTGATTTATTCATTTCCTTCTTCACTGGCATACTGAACATAAACCCCAACCCTCCTGGAATTCACTTAATCTGACAATGTGTCAGATATTCATGGATATTCCTTGCTGATCTCAAGGCAGCTGGTCTCCCAGATGAAGCAACATTCCCAAATGACAACCTAACTTGGAGGATCTGCAAATCAAACCCAGCCTGAAGATGGGCAAAGGGCTTTCTTGTAACGGGAGCAAAACTATCCAATACACCTTGGAAATACAGGAAAGGAAAACTTTCCCAGACACCATGACAAGACAGTGTGGGACCATCTGCTCCAGAAAGACAGTGGTATTTGGTGGACCAGCAAGAACACTGAAAGATACCTACTACATTAGGGACTGGAATGTATAGTTTAATTTTTTTGTTTTATTTGTCTCAGTCAGCAGCTTCAAGTTCTGGGACTTCTGAGTCTTTTTAATGTGGTAATCTGGTTTTCCTGATGTGTTCACCAAGAATAAGGCATGCAAAGCATTTCTTACTTAAAGAGTCTGTCTTACTGGTCACACAGCCATCTTCAAACAGACCAAGGACTGCAGGTTTGCATCCAATGATTCAGTCACACCTCCTGGTTTAAAAGAGAAAATTGAAAATATGGAGACTTATTTCCCTGTTAAGTTACAGTACCAATAACAAACAATAGCAATAAAAAAAAATTCAAAAATTTGATGCAAAAATTATATTTTATGTAACCGTCTATATGTTCTTTTAGTACAGGAATATGCTTAGAAATATGTTCAAATCATTGAAGAAATTTTTCAGTGATTTGGAAATGCTTTCGGAAAAGCAGAAGATGAAGAAGGGCAGGAGACAAGAGAAGGATGATAACAAAAAGCTGTCTGTCGTACGCAAGGTATTCTTGGAATGGAGGACTTCAAGAGTAGTAGGGAAGAAATATTTATTTATCCTTAAAAAATAATGCAGTCAGGCTGACACATTTGAAGGAAACTTGTATTCATCAATTTTCACCAGGCTATTTATGTACACTTGTGCAAAATATAGTACTAATTTTAATTTTATTCCAACATCATCATATTCAGGGGTGGTAGATATTTCTCTAAAGAAAAAGATAGTTAAGTAAAACTAAGCTTGACAGCAGTCTTAAGTGCTGGAATACAGGAAATCAAAACAAATTTTCAAGGTGAATACTGAATATTGTACATTCCATATGCTTCTACTTCAAGGTCACATGAGGAAAATGCTAAGTCCATTTGCTTCTCCTTCCCAAGAGCTAGGCTTTCTGCCAGATATCCTTCAGAAAGTCTTTCCTGTGAAACTGTGCAGAGGAGTTACATATGCACAGCCTGTGAGAAACATAAAAGCAGCGTGCTCCTATCTCCTCTGATAGATTTGCCATTAGTTCAAAAATTTACTGTATTGGAAGGCCGCTCTCATAGTGTGAGATAAGAACCACAGAGTTGTCTCTCACTTTATTGTGTTTCCTGTAGGAGAAGGCAGTGCAAGTTACCTTGTCACACCCTCAGCTGAGGAAGAAGCAGGTGTCAGTCCTGCCCCCACCCGTCACACCAGCAAGGCCGCTCCACCCCTCTGCAGGGCAAACCAGGGGAAAGCTTAAAGATTTTAAAGAAAAAAAGTTGCCATACCTTAAGTGTAAGAAAGTAAATTTAT
The DNA here is from genome assembly GCA_025960845.1 of Tachycineta bicolor. Classification (NCBI taxonomy): domain Eukaryota; kingdom Metazoa; phylum Chordata; class Aves; order Passeriformes; family Hirundinidae; genus Tachycineta; species Tachycineta bicolor. The sequence goes on along the minus strand of JANEHK010000071.1, from coordinate 1,848,071 downwards.
CTCATAAAAAAAGAAACAGAAATTTTCTAATATTTCTGTTTCTGCTAGTTTCACAAGGGAATATGGTAGTCCTGGTGGACTTTTCATGAGGAACAATATCACAGTACAGAGATCATGTTTAGCTGGAGAACAAAATAAAACAGAGGCAAGTGATACTTGAAGACCAATTTTCACTAGTTTTTCACAAGCCAAATGAAACACAAATACTCAGACCAAACCCTAAAATACTTGCATTTTTGGAATCAAATTTTCATTTTAATTTAAAAACTTTTCCTGATTTGTGAGGTAATTTCAATAAATAATTTAAATTACATTTCAACATACTTATGAAAACTAAATGTAAGATATGAAGGAATTTTTTTTAGGTCTGATTGTAATTTTTTTTTTTTTTATTGCATTTTATTCATCATCATACTGCACAAGATAACTTGGAGACATGAAGTCAAAACTTGCTGCCTCTCTCATTCAGCTGAAATTAGACCTCAGCCCAAGAAACTCCTGAAGGAGCACCCAGTGTAGAGTTTCCCTATACAAGTCCTCATCTATCATGGGTTGGCACAATTTTGTTTTCTGGTTATAGAGAAATGTGAAATGTTTTTCCCCTGCCCTAACCGTGGAGCAGTTTAGGGGAGGGGAGGACAGGGACCTATCAAAAAGCTGTCCGGGATATTGGCAGCTAAATTGACCAATGGGAAATGTCAATGCAACTTTGGAAGGGACATTTAAAAACTAATCTGTTGGTGACAGGTCTCTCTCTCACTTTGGAATCAGCCATGAGGTAACATCAGAGGTGGCGGGCTGGCCCGGGTCTGGCCCTGCTGCCCCTCTGGGCGACCAGGCTGGGCCCAGCCGGGACTCTGAGGGCCGCTGCCTGCACAGGGAGGGCCTGGGCTGGCTGAGCCTCTTTTTCCTGTTTGCCGGCAGGGAAGAAAAGCAGCTGCAGTTCAGCAGTGCTGGCCACGTGCTCAGACCATGGCAGAAGGGGCCAAGACATGGCCCAGCTTAATTGCCACTGGCAGCAGAGAAAGAAAGCCTGCAGCTCCATAACAACTTTAAGCTGAGCCACCCTGGATGAGACCAAGGGATGGAAAAAAAGGACGTTTACCAGCTTCCTCCACCAGCACAGCTTTGTATTTTCTTCAGCTCCTGCAGCCTCTCTGCTTGCATGTGGCCTTTGCAAGCCTGGGTGGATTAAACCCTTTCTAGCAACATGAAGCTTCTGAAGCACAGCTTTCTTCCCCTGAGAGAGGGAAGAAAGAAAACAGGGTGTGTAGAACAGACACCGCCTAAAGTCAGTCAGATTAGAAGTGAAAGAACTAGTAATATTGGAATAGGATTGAAGGAGTGGACATTTTTAACCAGACTTCTCTAAGGTAAATTATGGAGAAATGAACTGTTCTTTGCAGTATCTTAGTATAGCTGGGTAGAATACTAGTCTAATCAAAATTGAGGACTGATGTAATTGAGATTTATTTGAGAACTTTAAAGTCCCCGCTCCTGGGTTAAAAGGAGGTCTCAGCATTTGAGACAAAGATGATTTTAGACTAGAAAAAGTATTTGTAAATATTACCCCAGATACACTGAGAAGCATTGCTGATAGAACATCACAGTCTGTGAAAAACTGCAGGCAGCAGCAGATGTGTGACACTGGACTATTTTGTCTTGTGGCAAACATCTTCATGGAAAGACCTTAGAAAGACTCTTCTCCTAAAGTAATGAGTGATTATGTCTAAATAGTGAAACTGACTAAATATCCCAATTTGTGTCCTTCTGTGTTGTTCAATAAGGAAGTTAATCGATTGTAAGAAGAGGGAAGCATGTTTTAAAGTGTCATTCTGTTTTAGTTTAAGTTTTCTTTTTCTCAGCTTTTTCTTTCATTCTTTTAGTATATGCTAATAAAACTATTTTTGTTCATTTTTAATCTTAAGCCTACTTTGGATTTTTTTTTTCTCCTGATCTCTCCCTCCCACAGAAAGAAAATAAATACTAAAACCCCTACATCATCTCTTGCTGATGACTGTGATTTCACTGGAGATTTAACTCAGAAGTTGTCTCCTTGATACAGGAAGCTTGTTCACTGGCTTATGTCCATCTGGAAGTTTCTTCTTTTAAATATTGAGCCTGATGATGCTGGTGCATAGAGAAAGGAAGCACATCTTACCTGGTGACTGGTCCAGTTCTGAGACTCTCAATTGATTTAAGAGTGTAAACCTGAGCTAATGTTCATTTATCCCAGTCTTCATGACTCTGCAGCTCAACCCCTCCAGTATTAAAACATGGAATTCATAGCTTTTTCGTTTGATAAACTACTCCTCCATTGGAAAATAAATGACAAATAGGGGGCAATAAACTCTTGCATTTTTTCCTGCATCAGGGTTGAGCACAAAATCTGAGAGGAGGAAACAAGGATGACAGAGAACTTGGAGGCAACAGGTTTCAGCATGCTGGACATTGGTGCACGCTTAAGTGACTCTGGGAAGTGAGTTCAAAGAGCCACTGCATAGGGAAAATGTCTTTTTAATTTTACATATTTTGAACAATTGCATTAACCCGCAAAAATGAGGTTAGATCAGATGTGAGCTTCCCTTTTCAATCTGTCTGTTCCTTCTGTTTTCTCCTCAGATCTTAGATCCTTCTTTGCTTCAGTATAGCTAAAATTAAAAATGTCTTAATAAAGGCTTCTAAATGTGCCATGTAGGGGATTTTTAAAGATTCAACTACTTCTTCAGCTGTTAACTTGTTTTAGCAGTTACATAACCATTAAGTACGGAAGCCAGTTCCCAGATTTGTGGGAACTGAGGAAGGAAAAAGTTTATGAAAATGTGACCTTAAGCTACATTTAGGATTTACAAATCCTAATATCAATACATTTAATCTTTTGTTTTCTATGTGAAATACAACATTCACAAGAGAAAGTGCTATGCTTTACATTAGAAATAAGCAAGTTTGTAGCAAATATTTTGGTGTTCTGTAATACATCTCTAATATGTCACATGAACTGAAATCTACCAGGAAAGGTTAGTATAAAAAAATGAATTTTTCTTTTCCCAGAATTTCTGGAGACTTCCAGAAATTATATCACTGCTGGTATCATATATAACAAAAATTCTGATCATATTTATGTTGAATTATTTTTGAACAAATGTTGTAGAAACTTAAAGGAAATAATTAAAAATTATATTATAAAAAAACTTATATCCTCATCTTACCATGATTTGCTTCTTTTGATCTAATAGCTATTTTTCAGCTAAGTATCTGTCTTCTTTGCTGCACGTGGCAGAAACGTACCCCTAGTGAAACCATATCATACCAAGGAATTACAGTTTTGGAGGAAGAACATAATGCAGCATCAATATTTTAATTCATAGAATGGCTTGGGTTGGAAGTCACCTTAAAGATCATCTATTTGCAGTGCCCAAAAAATAGTTTGGAACCTGTAAAGCAAACTGACTTCCTTCCAATTAACTATGCTCCATTATTATTCCTTCACCTCAAAAATGAATTGTATTAGCTAAGTAAGTAATTGCATTCTTCTCATCACATACTTTATAGGTTTGGGTTTTTTTTCTTGACTAATACATTTTGCTAGTTTTTATCCAATAAAGCCTTGGAAGGACATAGGAATTTATTTTTTTTTTTCCCCTCAGTATTTATATATTTCTGATTATACTTGCCTCATACAAACTTCTTATACTGCAGCATATTTTTAGGATTCTGCTTTATTTTTTTCCCAACAGGGGTGTATATGTAAATCATACACATACACTCCTTCAGTCTACAGCTATTTTGAAACATAAGTGATAGACATTTCCTAAGCAGAATAAATTTCTGTAAGTGTAAACTTATTCAGAAATTTACTTTTATGAAGGAATGCCCTGTGTCCCTTACCTGCTCTCCAAAACTGGATCCACACTATTTCATTACTATTCTTGAGATTTCTTTTCAGACTTCCACACCTTTCATCACTTGGTGCATGTCTAAACTCTTAACTGGACTGAGCCTAAATTATTCTCCGAGTTTAACAAATAAAGGCAAAATAACCAATTCAAAGGTAAGCACAGAGGATATTGAGGAGAGTATGTGTTTATACAGTCAGATTCTGTCCTTCATCCCTATTCCCCAAATCACATTATTATCCCTCAGTCTGCAGCATGCAATGATAATCTCTGTCAACACAGTCACTGCCGGTATCCTATGTGAAAATTTAGTACCATAGGGCATGCTAGAAACAGCTCTCCATATGACTGGAATTTTAAAAAACAGCTCTTCACTGTTTTCTAAATGAATTCCTCTTCTTCTGAAAAGTCTAGTGGACAACTGAATATTATCTACATGGGCTAAACCCTTCAAGGCCAAATATATGGGAGCCCACGATCCATTTTTTTCAAAAGTACTATCCCTTACTTCTCTGATTTGTCCCCTTGTTTTCACATGAAAGAGGCTGGATAATTAGCCAAGGAAATTGGGAAACTTAGCTATACATAGTGCTGACCTGTAACCACATATTAACTCTTCCTTACATGATAATATTCAGAATGAAGAAAACCTGGGCAAGATTCACTTCCATGACTTGCAGATTTTGAACACTATGGACATCTCCAGTCATTGAAGTTCACTTTAGAACAAAGAAAAATGTAACTTCTGGGCACAATTTACCTAACTATGAATAAATGGCTGAACCAGGTCAGATTAATCATTCCATCTTTCTCCTCACTGTAAAAACAGCCTATGATAACTTGCATGAAAAAAATATTTCACTATAGATATACAATATCAGTGGAAAAAACCTCCAAAACACAGTTCTGACCACTCTTAAAAAGATACATGGACATGTATGGGATAATGATCCACTATTACACGATCAAGAGGGAAGTAATAATATTGCATCAAAGCCACCTGAAAATACAAAAATGGTACCACAACCAACAGTTTGAGCTCAGCTAGCTTATTACTTGCAAAGAATAGCATTGATATTAATTTTTAGATGTAATTACTACAAATTATGGAAAGCAAGAATAATTGTTAAGTTACCTTCCAGCTAACTGCCTTCCAGCTAACAGCTTAAATGCTCAACCACAAGAGAGCAAAATGTGCTACAGGGAAACAAACAAACAAACAAACAAACCCCCCAAAACAACAACCAACCAAACAAACAAAGTCTTTGTTTCAGTAGTCTTTACGTTTACACAGAAACATTTTTTTCCATGTATTGACTAAAACTCTTATTAGTTCCTTAAAAATGGTAGAATTTATGTTAATGTGAAAAAAACCCAAACTGTTAAAATAGTAAGAAACAATAAGAATCTTCTAAACTCTAATTTTTAAGCACAACCTTCTAATCTCAATCAGTTTCAATTCTCTGCAAATTTTTATATATTGATGCTTAACCCAAATGTTCATTGAAATAAAATAAAAATGCTAAATGAACAATAAAGAATATTGTAAACAACAAACAGAAACTTACAAAAAAGTAAATAATATACTAAACAGATATAAAATACATTAAGGAAAAATGTACTACAAATGCATGAAAGTTAAAATGAAAAGTGCTTTCCATTCCCTCCCAGATTTTTTTATATCTTAATTGCACCCATATTTTCAGATCATTTCAATGACGATATGGGGATCCAATTTCAGTCAGGGAGAAGTCAATAAAGCAACACACCTAAAAATTTCTTTTTGCCTTGCAGTATATTATGCTCCAGGTGAAATCTCTCTAGTATGAAATGACCTATTGCATAGAGGAAATAGAATTTTACAGCAAAGGAATCAAGACAGAGTAAACAAAGACTGCCAATTAATCCATTCCCACAGTATCGTTAAAATTTATTTCCATGGTGAACAGCATGGTCCTAGCTAAGTAGGCGTAGAGACTGACAAAAGACTAACTGTGGAATATCTTAGCTACTCATTGTAGCTGGCAGTGAAAGCCAGCTATATTTTATTAAATAATTGCAGCCTCTTAGGACAAAGAATTATTCAGCCAACTTTTACTTTTTTGTTGTATTTAATTTCCTATGTTAACAAATCAGGTTTCCTCTTTGTGCATATTTGCTTCGTTGGAGATGCAGAACTGGTGAAAAGACGTCCTCATAAATACAGCTGCACATATGCAATGTATGACTTCCCATTCTTCATAAATACATCATTTTACTCTGGACATACCTGGCTTAACTACAGTTTCTTTGTTTATACTCCACAGTCCTTACTCAGATGCACAAATCAGAACACATCCAAAAATATCTATGTATTGCAGACAAATTCTGCATTGTCACCGTGACGCACAAAGCAATCACACAGACATAAATCATTCGAAAGCAGAGAACCCTCTGATTCCAGCTCACTACTGTGAGAACGGAGAGAGCAGGAAAAAAGAAGGGCCTCCTTGTTTATTCTTTACTTTTTATACATTTGTGGATCTGGCAGAAGATTGGCTTTTTGGGTTTCCACCCCTCATCCTCAGTGGCCAGACCCACTGTCCGTTACAGTTGTTTTTCAGGTTAGAAATATGCAAACAAAGGACAAAGAATGAGAAACAAAGGGTTTGTTTATGTTACATCTATGGGAAAGGTAGAAAACTGCTCCTAATATTGTACAGTAACGAAAAGATCTGACTCCATTATGAATTTCAAGAAGGCTAATAAGAAAGCTCAGAAAAACCAGGGTAACACTGCATTTACTGAGTTTATAAAAAACCCAAAACAAAATAAAACCCAAAAAACAAACAGACTCAAGCAAAGGTTTAGGGAATTTTCTAAATAAGATTATACAGGAAGATTTAACCAGCTCAAATAAACCAAGTTAAACCTGAAGAAAATAACAAGAGAGCAGAAAACATGCTGTAATACTATCAAATTTTCTGTAAGGGTATTATGTCCAGATACTAAAAACAGTTATTCAAGGATTTAATATGTAAAAGTATTATTTATGCACATGTTTCCATTGATTCGAATAGGCCTACTCATGTGAGCTAAACATAACATAGGGGTTCTGTTTTATATTCAATTTACTTGATTTCATGCTCTAATAACATTGCTGATTTGTTTCTTCCATTAAGTAATCCTCTTTACTCTCTATAATAATTAAATTGTAAGTTGTTTTCCAGAAGAGATGAAAGTGAAGCTATGCTGCAGAAAGTAATAGAAAAAAACATGGTCATTATACATGTATATCAAGACTTTATTAATTTACTACAGACATTTTCTTTTAAAGTGAAGAATTAAGATACTCAGCAGCTGTACTTGCAGAGATAAACAAATTTATCACACATCAAGTCTCTCTGCTAGCTTTATTTATAGGACATTAATAAATCTGTTTCCCTTTCATCCTCAGTCACATGTTTATCATCTGATGATGTTTCTTTGTGGTGCTCTACTGAGGTGTTTAAAAAAGATTCTCCCAAGCAGTTTTAAAGCCTGCTAACTAAATATACACTGCTTCATACTTATATACCTTGATAACTTAGTAATTCATTTAATGACACATTGCAAAACAACACTTCAGATGTGAGAATAAAAAGTAATTACATGGTCATTCAGCAACACTCATTCCTGTTAAAATATGGTGCAACTGAATTCTGATTCTAGCTTAAGAGAATAGCATACATCCAAATTTCTTCCCTGTAAGTGATTTTCATGAAATCAAGTATCCTTCTTCCTTTCCTCTCTTCCAGTTTCTGAGTCGTATATAATGATGAAGTTTCACACATTCTGGTTTCTTAATCTGAGCAAATTTTCTGATGCCTCTATGATTTTCTAAATGAAATCTGAAGGGAAACATAGGAACACCTTGAAAAGGACATTATTGTTAAACTTCAGTTACAGTTGAAGGCTCAGAAAAAGAATCCATACACAAAGATGCAAGTTAGGACATTAAAAAAATTTTGCTCTCTCTTTCACTATATGTTTAAAAAATGCCTTGCATTTTTCACTCTTAACCCCAATATCAAATTCTATCCAATATCTCCACCTCTTCTTTCTTTCCTAGTGTAGTACTGTTCACCCCCAGATAGCAGCAAAATGGGAAAGGAAAAAAATTAAATTAAATCAGAGGAATTTTAGACTTATTGTACAACAATCATTCTGGAGATGGCAGAATGTATTTCTCTGGTCCTTATGCCTTCTAGACTAATATAAACACAGAATATGAATTGGCATATGTATGCATAAGGACAAGAAATTAAAAATTACTATTTGGATATTTATGCAAACCTTGTGATTATAAGAATATAAAATTTCCTTGTGCCCCACTATGCACTGTGCACTGCTGTTTTGTAGGAAGGTGTTATATGTCCTGGATGGGAAAGGTTTATTCTCTAAATCATGAGGATGACTCTGAGCAATCTTAGACTAAGAACCTCCTTCAAGAAAGCTGAAGGCAGGAAGGGGGGCTGTGGGTAAAGACTAGACAGCACATGCAGATATCAAGAGGTGCTCCAGAAATACAGGCAACAACATGTAGAAAAGTCCCAATCACTATAAAATTGTACACATTTTTAGATAATATTATGGAATTCATATACAGTTGTAAAAGCTGTAGAACATGGCTGGATTAAGAGTAGGTATATTAAAATATCCACTGTACCTAATGGGTAGGAAGACAATTTTGTTATTATTCTATTTATTTTAAACATATTGCACTCACCAGATTTCAGAAGTTACTTTATTCTTTTTTTAATCATAAAAAAATTAGCAATCTCTTTCAAAGTCTTCTAGAGTTCTAAGTTAAAGGAAGAGGAAGCAGCTGCCTACTGCATTAGGGTCACAGTGGGAGGAGAATGGGATAGTACAGAACCATTCTCTTTTTCACCTTTCCTTCTCATCTTCTTTACTTTTCTCTTTTTTTACTCTTATTTGTTATCCTTTCCTTTTGAAAACACAATTCAGTTCTTCTAGAGCTGGACCAGTCAGCCATTGACTTCAAATATAATGGCCAGTGGAGATGAAACATTTTGTCCTGTCATGGTGATAGTGAACACCCTTTTTTTCCATTAATTATGTGGAAATACACAAGCATGTAAAAATCCCAGTGGTCTCTGGAGGGTAAAGGAAAAAACACCTACTACTTTCCCATACAGATTACTTTACGTAATGCGATCTACACAGCAGGTATGAACTTCCATCCTTTCTCTTGCATCACCTCCCTTCCCAAAATTGTGAAGGATCCCACTTAATTTCTTGTTTTCAGCATGTCACATTCCTAACCCTGTATCACTGACTGTTAATCTGCAGTCAAGGACAAATTCTGCCTGACTTCAGAGTTTTTTTGCTTTTTTATTGCTTTTAATTTTATTATTTATACTCTTTTCTCTCTCTTTTTAGTCTCTCACTTTAGAATAAGAGATGCAGTGCTACTTGCAAGAGGCCTTTAAACTTTGAATTGCCCTGACTTGAGTGTATTCTGGACAATTAACAAAATCCCATCAAATTTTATGGTATCAGAAGCAATTTATATTTAAACAGAATAAAAGGAAAAATGAAATTTCTCATCCTGCTCAGTGTAGCAAGAGTTCAGTGGACCATGAGGCCAGTAAGATGTAAGGAGCTCTCAGTAACTGAGGACAAAGGCAAAAGATTCTGACAGTGCTAATATTGAAATCTATGAAGCATAACATCCCATGCAGTCAATATCACATATAGTTATGGACCTCAAACTGGTCAGATTTAAAATGGGGAAAAAAACAGATGGTGCAGAACAAGAAAATAGAAAGAAAAATCTCCCATCTTTCAGACTGAAAGATGGGAAATTTAGGTTAGATAATAGGAAAAAAATATTTCCTGTGAGGCTCTGGAACAGGTTTCTCTGAGAACCTGTAGATGCTTGTCTTGGAGTGACTTATGATGAGAGCGTATTTCTTGATCCTCTGCTTTATGCCCCCAAATGCTGTATCTTTGAGGTGGGTTCAGGGGAGGAGGGAGCACTGGGCTTACTGGCATTTGTTGGGGGTTAGGTTCAGTTTTGGGGTTTTTTTCTTCTTTCCCTGTAGAATTTTTTCCCCCGATAAGTTGCTAAGAGACTAAATATTGACGCTTAAAGAGTACTTGACCCCACACAAAAGAAGTGTTGAGGGTAGGGGAAGATCATTTAAGTTTGGGGGAAAGGAAAGGCTCAGGGGCTCCAGGAGCTGCAGACGCTTTCTTCCTGCTCTTGGCATTGGAGAAGATGGTCAGGTGACTGCTGGCTGTGTGGAGTCCACTGTTGACGGAGGGTCTGATCCTGGGAATTCTATCATCTGCTGGAGCGCCCAGGAATTCAGAGCTCCTCGCCTGCCCTACTGGAGCTGGGTCAGCCCCTGTCCAGCTGTCGCAGCTTCTTCAGCACTGCTCACTTTGCCTGCCAGGACACATCCCCCTCCCCCCTGCCTGCTGGGGGCAACCCACCATTTCCAGTCATCAGTCTTGGAGTTTCCACTGTTTTGGCTTAGTGCTCTTGAGATCTCCAGAGATCAGACTGCCCGGGGCTTGTGAGACAAAGCCCCTCAGGATTCTTAGTTCTGTTTATTATTATTGTTATTGCTGTAGTTGTTGTTGCTTGTTTGTCCTGTTATATTTACTAGTAAAGGACTGTTATTCCTTTCCCCATAGCTCTGACTGAAAAGCCTTTTTAAACTTCTAAATTATAATAACTTAGAGAGAAGAGATTGGAATTCCCCTTTCCTAGAGAGGACCTGCCTCTCCCTAGCAGATACCAGTCTTTTCAAACCAAGATACCATTTCTTTTTCAAAGCTTCACTCCCCAGGTGTCTGGGGTGTGGTGCAGTCTGGATTTTACTTGGCTGGCTTGGTTTTGTTAGCCCAGGTGAGTTTTTCCTTGCCCTGGCTTTGGAGAAGCTGCAGCAGCAAACCTTCGGCAATTTTTCGAGGTGAACTGGACAGCCTGTTTAGTCAACAGGCTTTAGTCAACAGTTTAGACAAGAGAGAGAAACGGGACCTGAGGGAGAGGGGTCAGTCAGAATAGACAGGAGAGAGGGGCTGCTCCATTTCAACCCCAAATTCAGAAAGCTGAGCCTGGCACTGAAAGCACACCAAGCCAACCTGCTTCATCTGCCGGTGGAGAGGAGCTCAATGCCAGAGGTTTTTATCTGCTTGCTCGAACTGTTGTGTGAAGCTCCTATTTGTTTTTTCTCTTGAGACCAATGCCAATGCCATCCTCTACTGTGTGGTGTGAGCCAGTAGTTTTTCCCTGGAATTTTGGGGGTTTGTTCCAGTGTCATGTGGGATAAGATCTAACATTTCTTTATCTTTTTTTCCCATGCCTTGTGGGCATTCTGTTTATAAACTGTTGTTCTTTTTTACATTCATCCATTAGTATTTATCTCCAATTGATGGAAAGGGATTGTTGGAACACTTTTAGAGGAGATGACTCATTCCAGAGTGTCTTCTAAATTTGTCTTTAAACTGAGACAATGCCCCATCCCTGGAAATGTTCAAGACCAGTTTGGATGGAGCTCTAAGCAACCTGGTCTATTGGAAGATGTCCCTGTTGAGAGGAAAGATGCTTGCTAATGTCTTTATAAACAATTTGATGGGTGTTACATCTTTGTAATGAGTCCTAACATCCCTACTAACTTTGGGCAGCAGGTTTGTTGCAGAGCCCAGACAGCTTGGCTACTGAAACAGACAAGTGAGTCTGCATAAGCCTGAACTCCTGAACTTAGGAATAAAACAATAGGTTGAAGAGGGGAATATGTGATAGGTGGTTCTGGAAGGCCATACCTTCGTAGTACCTCAGCCAGGGGGAAAGGAAGAGACGTGGCCGGGAGTTTAGGTTAAGAGGAGGCTGTGCCCTCTGAAACCTGGAGAGAGACAACACCATGGGTGTGTCTCCCCATGGACTCTCTCCATTTATTCAAATAAATTTGCAGGACTCCTCTGTCTCCTTTATGGACACTAGCTTTTTGTGGTGGTGTGCGTTTGTTTTATTTATTGTAATTTATATTGAATTTTCTGTAATGGTTTGTTCCTTGTACCCCCCTGTTTTTAGTATTGGTTGTAACCTGTCTGCCCAGAGTTAGAGAAAGTTCGTTATATGTCAGTCATCTCTTCCCCCTTTTATATCTAATTGTCAATCTCCTCTCTCTCCCCTTGGGCGCCCTGTCTGTCACCCCAGGACCCTTCCCTGGATTCTACAAAGCTCCAGGGAGGGGGTCGAGTGATAGGCTGGTGCCCTGGCAATCCCCTCTCTTTGTTTTTTGGTTGGCCTCCAGTTATTAGGTTTGCACCCCCAGTTATACCCCTCATTATTGTAATTGGCTGACCGGTTGTTGCCACCCCGGTCCCCTCCCCTGTTTTTGAGCTCGTGCACACGTGCTCCTGGGGCTCTTCTGGGCAGGGGTCAGAGAATGCCGAGCTCTGTGCTCCCTCTCCCTGCAATAAACACCATCATACCCTGCCTAGAGGAGTCGCCCTTTCTTTGGCCGCCACGGTTGCGTTCACCATCGATCCGCTCGTCGCTGGCGTGGGGGAATTAAGAACCCACGGGGAGGAGGCGGCTTGCCCAACTTGCTGCCCCAACCCATCCACGTTGCTGCAGTGCATAAACTGAGCTGGCCTGTAGCCGCGCTGGCAAGCGTGAGGATGGACACTGCATCAGCGGTCTGGGGTCCAATGCGGGCCCCCCCCCCGGCCATGAGGTGGACCCCGTGGCACGGATTTGAGCCGTAGAGAAGTCTGGCCGAAGAACCCTTGGATGCCCCGCTACCCCTGCTGGAGAGGCTCAGACCACGCTCTCAGCGGAGAATTGGAGAGCCCTTAGCACCCGGAGGGTCCTCTTCAGGCGGCCAAGCCCACACCACCAGGCTTTATTCGGTTTCGGGAGGGGGTAAGTTGCCCTTTGAGAGAGGACTTACTTTAAAGGAGGGTTCTTCGGGGTAAGAAGACACTAATTTGAGAAGGGTTCCCCTTAGCGGGAGATCCTAGGCTGCGCAGCCCAGGGGGTGATGGTTTGCCCCACACCTCTGTGGGAACCCTCCTCGGAATGTGCCTTGGTTTTTTTTCTGTTCTTTAAACTTTAATTTAAGGACAGTGGTTTGGAGTTCAGGTGAGTGAAGACCCCGAAAGTTTTAAAGCCACTGGTTTTTTTATTTTCGTTGCGGCTTCCCGGGTTTGGTCGGGTTCGTAATTACCCGGTTTTAGGAGAGTTTGGTCCACGGTTTGTTTTTTGTTTTATTTTACTTTTGCCTGAGTGTCTGTGGGGGGGGGGCAGGTTTTTGAGAGATGGGTGCAACACTCTCGGCCGCCCACTCTCGGCTTGTATTATAGTTTGAATTCCCTGGCTGAGCTCACCAATCTAAAGGTTTCTAAAGACGATCTGAAAAAGTTGGTCAGGTGGCTGTTTCTGCATTTTCCTCAAACGTCTCCGGAGCAAGTCTACAGCCCTAAATTTTGGAGGGCTGTAAATAATAAAATACATAATATGGCTCTCTCCAGAGACAAAAAAAGTCAGAATTTTTTAATCTGGCCATGCAGCTTTCAGCTGCATGAGTAAAAATACAGAAAGGGGTGCAGAAACAGCCAGCACGGAGACAACTTTCCCTCTGTTCTCCCCAATCCCAATCCCCCTCATCATGTCCCCAGAAGGGAACCCTGAAGGGAGCAGCAGGACCTCTGCCTGCTGGCTCAGGCTCCCCCAGGACTCCCCGATCCCCCTGCCCAGGCAGTCCTAGCCAGACTGCTCAGGGCTTCTTGGGCAGCCCTGGCCGGGTGCTCGAGAATTCCACCCACCCTCATATTCCCTAGTTAATAAACCCAAAGTTTGTTTTAGCGTTTCAGAGGGGCCACCACAAAATGGTGTCCCCAGCCCTTATCCCCAAGATGGAGGAGACCGCATGGCACGGTTCTTCCCATCCCCCTATCCTCCTTCCTTCAATCCCTTTTTTCCCGCCCTTGATCAGCCCAACCCCTTCATCTCCTCGGCCCTTCCTATCCCCCAGAAGGCTCCACCCATGCTGCCTCCCTCTCCCAAGACCACTCCCACAGCTCCTCCTGATTGCCCCTCCCAGGGAAACACCCAGAAGTCATCAGCGTCTTCCCAGACCACTCCCCCCACCGAAAGACACGCCTCCTGGGATTCCGGTTCCCATGCTCCCCCGCCTGGTTCCCATGGTCTGGAACTGGAGAGGGTGGGGCGGGAGCCTGTGTCTACTGAGGCCCAGCTGCCTCCCCCTATCCCCTCATTAGCCCCAGTCACTTATAAAGCCTCCTGAGGAGGGCACAACATTCGTGCGGTCCATCACCCATTCTCCCAAGTTACCATCTGGGACCTGTGCAAGGCCCATCGGGATTATGGAAGGGATAAGCCCCTATTTTAGGGGACTGCTCTGCTCTAATCTTGAGGGAGCCGTTGTTATTCCTGTGGATCTAAAACAGTTGTTTTCCTGCCTCATGGACTCAACCGAGTTCAAGCTGTGGGAAGCAGCGTGGAGGCAACTGCTTAGGGAAGCCTTGCCAGGTCTCCTCGTCGACCCTGAGACAGCGGTCGACGAGGATGGGAGTGCCCTCACCCTGGAACACCTTATGGGTGAGGGAAAGTGGGTGGATCCAGCGGACCAAGCGTCACAAATTCCGATAAAAGCCCTCAATTTAGTGCAGGAACATGCGGTAACTGCATTCTTTGGTATGATGCCAGAGGGTCCGGTAGTGCCTTATTATAAGATCATCCAAGGAACAAAAGAACCATTTACCAAGTTTGTAGAAAGGCTCACCCGAGCTATTGAAGTTCAAGTATTGGACGTGGCAGTGAGGGATGGTATGCTAAGGGAAATGGTGTTCACAAATGCGAATGGGTTGTGCAGAAATGCAATTTTGAGTTTACCCTTGGACCCCCTTCCTACCCTTCAGGACATGCTCAGGGTGTGCCAGCTGAAGGTTCCTTTTATGCAGGGTCACGAACCGGACCCAAAACAAAAACAACCTAGGATAGCTACCATCACTGGCAATCAGTTGTCCTCCACCAGAGACCCAAACGGCAGGCCGCATGTTCCACAAAGGAATAGATGTATCATATGCCAGGAGCCGGGGCACTGGGCAAATAACTGCCCATTGAGGGAAGATATTGAGGCTTTGAAAAACAAAAAAGGGGGAGGCGGGGGAGGAGGGAGAACAGGGGCGGAGGGTGGAGGCTCCCACCAGTTAAACTAAAGGAGGAGCGCAGGTCCGCCCAGCGCTATGATAAAAATAGGGCGGACCAGGCAGTGGGAGAAAGGGAGGAGAAAATGAGCGCCGATGAAATGCTGCCTAAAGGAAATACAACTACCGGACTGGACAAATTACCTGATGAGACATTTCAAACTGACCATGACTTAACTAAAGAGATTCTTGTTACCAGCTCTAGGCATGAGCCTTTTAAGTTACAGCTTTCCCAGGCCATGTACTTGAGGACCATGCAGTGGACCTTCCTTTCCTTAAACATCAAGGAGCAGAGTGCCTGGCCAGTCCTAGAGAAGGAGTTCATCGTCATCGGGGATTGTAAGTACACCCTGCAAGAGATCGAGATTCTCCCAGGAGTGTTGGTCAACAACCCTGGGAAGCTCGTTCTCTGGCTGCGATGCACCCATCCACCGACATTTCTCCTGAAAGGCCAAATCATCGCCCAAATCATCCCTACCCGGGGACCAATCAATACATCGACAGTCCCGGTGGCTTGCCCAGTGCAAGCCATCACAGAAGAGAGGCCCCGGGTAGCGTGTGAGTTCATGGTGGGTGGGGAGACACTTAACATCCTGGGTCTTTTGGACACTGGGGCGCATGTGATGGTCGTGTCAGCCCAGGATTGGCCGTCACATTGGGCTCTGCAAGACGTGGCTGGACAAGTCCAAAGTGTAGGAGGGTTGCAACTGGCACGACAATCTAAAAGCATAGTACAAATTAGGGGGCCGAAAGGGCAATTGGCGAACATACGCCCTTTCGTTTTGAATTATAAGGAACCTCTGCTTGGAAAAGATCTCAAGTCTCAATGGGGGGTCAAGACTGACATACCCGACCCCTCAGTGAAAATTTCCACCATGGCCATTGAAGAACGTCCCACCAAAAAACTAAATTGGCTGACAAATGATCCAGTTTGGGTGGAGCAATGGCCGCTGTCAAAACAAAAACTAAAAGCGCTCGAGGAGCTTGTGGAGGAGCAATTACGTAAAGGCCACATCGTCGAAACAGACAGCCCTTGGAATTCTCTGGTTTTTGTCATTCAAAAGCCGGGGAAGGACAAGTGGTGCCTCCTCCAAGACCTCCGCCAAATTAACAATGTAATTGAAGACATGGGGTCCCTCCAACCTGGGATGCCTTCCCCAACTATGCTCCCCCAAAATTGGCAATTGGCGATAATAGAGATAATTGACTGCTTTTTCCAAATTCCTCTACACTCGGACGATGCCCCATGTTTTGCCTTTTCGGTACCTACCATCAACCGGGAAGCCCCAAGGAAGCGATATCACTGGCAGGTACTCCCTCAGGGAATGAAGAACAGTCCGGTTATCTGCCAGTGGTATGTTGCCTTCTTGCTGTCCCCTGTCCACGCAGCCACGAGCCAGGCTATCATCCATCACTATATGGATGATGTCCTGGTGTGCCCCCCGAGTGATGATGAACTTACACACACACTTGACCTGACAATCAATGCATTGATTGCTGCAGGGTTCGAGCTGCAGGAGGATAAAGTTCAACGGATGCCACCCTGGAAGTACCTTGGGCTGGAGATCAGCAGGCAGACCATTGTGCCACAAAAATTGGCCATCAGAACAAAAGTGAGTACTCTTGTGGATGTCCACCAACTGTGTGGGGCTTTGAATTGGGTAAGACCCTGGCTAGGTCTGACCACTGAGGACTTAGCCCCCCTTTTCAATTTATTGAAAGGGGGAGAGGAGCTTAGTTCTCCTAGTGTTCTTACCCCAGAGGCGGATAAAGCTCTGGAGAAGATTCAGGACGCAATGTCCTCAAGGCAAGCTCACAGATTTGACCCCGAGCTGCCTTTCAAATTTATCATCATGGGGAAGTTACCACACCTCCACGGGATGATCTTCCAGTGGAAGGACATCCCGAAAAAGGACCAAGACGGGAAAGATTCACTCTCCATCATAGAGTGGGTCTTCCTGAGTCACCACCGGTCCAAAAGGATGAGCCGGCCGCAAGAGTTGGTAGCTGAGCTGATCCGAAAGGCAAGGCTTCAGATCAGAGAATTGGCCGGATGTGAATTTGTGTGCATTCACATCCCAGTTGGATTATGCTCGGGCCAAATTTCGAAAGCAAAGTTGGAACACTTGCTTCAGGAGAACGAAGCGTTACAATTTGCTCTAGACTCCTTTGCTGGGCAAATTTCAATTCATCGGCCTGCCCACAAAATTTTCAATCAGGAAGTCAAATTTATATTGTCACTAAAAGAGGTTCGAAGCAGAAGACCACTCAAGGCCTTAACCGTTTTTACAGACATGTCCAGAAGGTCCCACAAGTCGGTCTTGACTTGGAAGGACCCTCAAACTCAGCAGTGGGAGGCTGGTATCGCTGAGGTGGAAGGATCACCTCAGGTTGCTGAGCTGGCCGCAGTCGTTAGGGCATTTGAGAGGTTTTCCAAACCTTTTAATCAGGTCACAGACTCCGCATATGTTGCGGGGGTGGTGTCTAGAGCGGAGCAAGCTGTCTTGCAAGAAGTGTCCAACATCGCTCTGAACGAGTTGCTCTTGAAATTAGTTAAACTAGTCTCCCACCGAGAGCAACCATTTTTTGTAATGCACACAAGGTCACACACTGATTTGCCAGGGTTCATTGCGGAGGGAAACAGGAAGGTGGATGCCCTCGCTGCCCCTGCCGAGATGGCCCCTCTGCCAAACATCTTCCAACAGGCTAAACTCAGTCACCAACTGTTCCACCAGAACGCGCCTGGCCTTGTTCGCCTCATCCATCTAACACGGGAACAAGCCAAGGCAATTGTGGCTGCGTGTCCGTCCTGCTCCCGACATGCAATCCCAACTTTGCATGCGGGGGTTAATCCCCGGGGGCTCAAAAGCTGTGAGGTGTGGCAAACAGATGTCACTCACTTCCCTGAATTCGGCCGCCAAAAGTATATTCGTGTATCCGTAGACACCTTCTCCGGAGCCGTCTTCGCTTCTGCCCACACAGGAGAGAAGGCAGGGGACGTCATTAAACATCTTATCCATGCCTTCTCCTTTATGGGTATCCCGAGAGAACTAAAGACTGATAATGGGTCGGCGTACAAATCCAGGGAGCTCTGCAGCTTCCTGCAGCAATGGGGGGTGGAGCATAAGACCAGCATCCTCCATTCCCCCACAGGTCAAGCTGTGGTGGAGAGGACCCATCAAAACATCAAGAGAGACTTACATCAGCAGCAGCGGGTCCTCAAGACAGAGACACCGTCTGTCAGGCTAGCCAGGGCGCTTTTCACCATCAGCTTTTTAAACTGTTCTTTCGAAGGTCTAAATCCACCCGTGGTGTGGCATTTTAACAATAAAGTGTCTTTTTCCATCAAAAACAGGCCTCCAGTCATGGTCAGGGATCCTGAGTCTGGAAGGACAGAAGGGCCTCATGACCTGGTCACATGGGGACGTGGGTATGCTTGCGTGTCCACCCCCACGGGGCCAAGGCGGATTCCATCAAAATGGGTAAGGCCCTACGTCCCTAAGGGCTCAGGATCAAAAAGGGTGACCAGTCCACAGGTAGCGGAGGCAGTGTGGAGGCGAAAGAGGAAGGAACAACAACATTCCTGGGCGGAGCTCCCTTTCTCAAACTGTCCTGAGTTTATGTAATCCCTGTCTATCATTATGTTCAGTAACCTTTGTACTTAGTTGTCTTTTAGTTATAATGACGAAGTCTATCCCAGCCGGATCCCCTACTCCAAGGAAGAGTCATCTGATCCTTGGAGCCCTATTGATGCTCAGCCTGAGTCTCCCGATCGCTGGATGGCTGGTCCCCCAGCCCAAAACAAACGTCTGGGCCACCCAGGTAAGGGCTATGGGGCAAGATCACATTTGCCTCTTGGCCACATCCGCGGACAGCCCCTTGTCGACCTGCCTTGTGGGGATCCCTTTTGAGCCCCAGGAGTTCCCTCAGAAACTGCTGCAGATCGTCGAAGCAGTGAACCAGAGGGAACCTTCTGCAGGCTGGTCACCTTTTAATAATCCTCGTTTGAATTTTGATACCGTAAATCAGTTAAGTTTCCCTATAAAAAACCCATTTGTTTTGTGGTCCCAATACCTCGCCACCTTTTCCTCGTTGAGTTCAAACCCCTCTGAATTAGAGCTTTTAGGTTTGTCTAATGCTTCTTTTTGTGTGAATTTTACATATTCTCCCCTGAGAGAGCAAGAGAAGTTCTACCAGAAGATCCACCCAGCTTGTTCGATGCCGAACGGCTGGTGTGAACAAGTGGTTGAAATCAACAGACCCTCCGCGTTTGCTGGTAAATCTTGGGCCCTCCCAAAAGGAGTTTTCTTGATTTGTGGTGACTGAGCCTGGGCAGGCATCCCCCCTCGTCACATAGGAGGTCCTTGCACTTTGGGTAAGTTGGGCCAGTTGTCACCCAATAAAACAACACTTGCTAATTGGCAGAGGAAAATTCACTCTAATTCGGCCTTGCAGAAGAGAGACCGCAGGACGATAGACCCTGATTGCGACTCCGAAATTGTACATTGGTCCAAACCTAAAGGTGTAGCAGTCACGATCTTTTTACCATGGGTATCTATCGCCACAGCCCTAGGTGAATTGGCACACCTAGAGTGCTGGGTGGCAAAACAGGCCAATTTGACATCTGACGCCCTCGCAGGCCTTCTGGGTGAGGAGGAAGCAACAAGGCAGGCGACTCTGCAGAACCGGGCGGCCATCGACTACCTCCTCCTGTTGCATGGCCACCGGTGTGAGGAATTTGAGGGGCTGTGTTTTAATTTGTCATCAAAGGCCGAGAGTGTGCACACTGCCATCCAGCGGATCAGAGAAATGGTCACGAACATCAAACGGGAGACTGAAGATTGGCTGGGCAGGATTTTCACCTGGGGGATTTCTGGCTGGGTTTCATCAATTATAAAGACAGTTTTGTTATGTTTGTTTATTTTAATGTTGATTCTGATTACGTTTGGTATAATCAAGAGAATGTTGTATAATTTGGTTTCAGCCACCACTCACTCCCCCACCATAAATCATCTCACCGTGCCATCTGGGAAGGATAGATTGGAGATGGAGGAAGTGCTGGAGTGGGACCCGCAGAAGAGAACAACGACCGGAACCCCGACAAAGAACATAATGGACTGGGGTATCCGACCTAACAAGAATGGTGTGCGGAGATCTACCCGGCATCCGAATATCTACCTCCCCCACTGCAATTCACCTCCTCTTTAAGAACAAAAAAGGGGGAGATGTGGTGGTGTGCGTTTGTTTTATTTATTGTAATTTATATTGAGTTTTCTGTAATGGTTTGTTCCTTGTACCCCCCTGTTTTTAGTATTGGTTGTAACCTGTCTGCCCAGAGTTAGAGAAAGTTCGTTATATGTCAGTCATCTCTTCCCCCTTTTATATCTAATTGTCAATCTCCTCTCTCTCCCCTTGGGCGCCCTGTCTGTCACCCCAGGACCCTTCCCTGGATTCTACAAAGCTCCAGGGAGGGGGTCGAGTGATAGGCTGGTGCCCTGGCAATCCCCTCTCTTTGTTTTTTGGTTGGCCTCCAGTTATTAGGTTTACACCCCCAGTTATACCCCTCATTATTGTAATTGGCTGACCGGTTGTTGCCACCCCGGTCCCCTCCCCTGTTTTTGAGCTCGTGCACACGTGCTCCTGGGGCTCTTCTGGGCAGGGGGTCAGAGAGTGCCGAGCTCTGTGCTCCCTCTCCCTGCAATAAACATTGTCATACCCTGCCTAGAGGAGTCGCCCTTTCTTTGGCCACCACGGTTGCGTTCACCATCGATCCGCTCGTCGCTGGCATGGGGAAATTAAGAACCCACGGGGAGGACGCGGCTCGCCCAACTTGCTGCCCTGACCCATCCACGTTGCTGCAGTGCATAAACTGAGCTGGCCTGTAGCCGTGCTGGCAAGCGTGAGGATGGACACTGCATCAGCTTTTCATAGTGTGATTTTCCATAGACTGTCCATAGCAGGAGTCTGGAACTGTATAATCTTTAAGGTCCCTTCCAAACCAAACCATTCCATGATTCTAGAATTCTATAAGTAATAATCTCTTTATTTAGAAATGTGTAGACAAAACATAACCCATCAGCTTTAGAGGAAAAAAGCAAAACAATTATGGAAAAAAAAAAAATCAACAGATGCCTACAGCATAATGACAAATATACACCAAGTTAAACAATGAACATCTATTCCTTATTTTTCATAGGACAGAAAAGGGAAAGCATGATACTATCACAGTCACAGTCGGCAATTCAAAGTCATAAGAAGGAATTACATTCTCCACACAGAATGTGATTAAATACTGAAATTCACAAGAGACCAAAAGTATAAATGAATTCATAGGAAGATGAGATAAGTTCATGCGAGAGATATCAATTTCCAACCTCTAAATACAGTGGTTTGATGTTGCTGCTGGCTAATAAAGCCATTAATCTGCTTATGTCTGGAAGTTGAAGGGGGAAGGGCATCTCTGCTTTACCATATGCTTTGCCTAGGATCTACTGCTGGCTATTGCTGGTGACAAGCTGTTTGGCTGGTTGAATAATGTTATCCCTCACTATGGAAATTCAAAGCTTAGAAGGAAAACTATAATTGCAGAAATACTTCAGTTTCAAAACCACTGAGGAATAATTTCATAGCAAATTACTTGTAAATATAAATAGCTACTATTGCTCATCTAAACCACAGTATGTAGATGGTCAATACTGATATTTCAGTTTATAAAGTGCAGAACAAACAGTTCTGCAGTTGCACTCCACTATAACAGCAGTACTAATAAAACAACAAATTTTAACATTTTGGAAAAGTACTTTCTAATATATTGATTTACAAATCAAATTACGAAACTGAAAATCATCTGACATCAAATCTTAACACTAATCTTTAGCCCCAAGATTTTAAAAATGATTCCTTGAACAAAAAGACGTGGGAAGCGATGGGATGGAGTTGAGTTGTAGGCTGCAGTACGCACCTGCAGAAGCACATGGCAGCACAAAGAAGCACATGGCAGCACAGAGAGGCTTGTGTCCACCTTACCTTGGGGAGAGAAGGTGTCACATGGCAGACCCCTACAGGAGAGAAGCCTGCCAGTAGCTGACAGACGAGTGAACAGCACGTGATCATGCCATAATAGGACATTTAGAAAGTGTGTTGCTGATGTGGCAACATGGGATAGGTCACGTAGTGAGAATTACCATGTCAGGAAATACTGTGCCTTGAAAAAGTGAATAAAAACAGATCATTTCTTTGAATAAACGATTCAGATTCCCTGCTGGTCTGGGTCCATGTTGCGGTCACTCACAAAGAGAGACTGTAATCACTCCCACATTAGGCTGTTTGCCTGCTAAGACTTTGCTTATCCTCTTCAACCAGTGAGAATCAAATTACTAAAAATAAAAAAAGAAAAAAATAAAAATTAAAATATATATTTTGAATTAATTAGATTAAGGGCTGGGAATTGTAATGTTCAGCTAGACTATTTCCCTTGCATTTCCACAATAGCCAACACCTGTGCTTTCCCTGAAAACCATGTTGAAAACCAACAGCAGGATTGGAACATCATAATTTGCTTCAATCCTTTAAGTTGTTTGTTTTTATAAATGTACCTATCTCTAATATCAATTTCATTCCTTGGTACAGTGAACTAATGATTTTGGTGACTAAAATGTAATGCGAAGTGTTGAGCCTGAATATCAGATTTTGCTCAGAGCAAATCTTTGCCTAATGGCAACTGCTGAAGTTGTACATCAGACATCTTATTCATCGTATGAGCTGGATGGACAATGTCAGGTTCATGTGATGTTCATCACCACAGCATATGTCCTTTCCATCATCAGGGAGGACCATTATGAACAGAACAGTCTTTTCTGTACTGAATGAATAATATACAGTTTTGGGAGAGTGCAGAGGACTCTAAGAAGCTAAAAGACAGCTGACCTCACCTACTGAGATTCATGGCTGTAAAAGATGGGACTGAGGTCAAGGCTTCAATTCTCATTATCAAGATTTCAGTCACCTCCATTTATTTTTTGTTTGTAATCTAGCTGTGACCTGCTGAAGACCCAAGTTGCTCTGAGGTCCTAATAATTTCATCTGCTGCACCAAGTAGTGCTCATGAAGTGATAAAAGCCATGTTACCTCTGTATGCCTTGATGGTCTTTGTTGGCTGAAGGCATGAAACACTGAGATTGCACAATTCTATCTCATTCCACACACCTGCCTGAAGAAAAGGTTTTTTTGCTTGCTGCTGATAGCTCAAAGTCTATCCCCAAATAGGTAGAAGGTCATTCAAGCTGGTAGAAAAGCACAACAAAATTAGCACTGTTTTCCTGGAAAATGAATGTTTTTTTCTCCATTCACCTCTAATCTTGCTGATATATATCTTCACACACATACATACAATCAAGTGGTCATACCAATCAATCAGCATCTGACTTTGAAGTATCCACATGCTCAAGCCACACAGAAAGAAAATATTGAATAATAATGGCTTGTAAGTATTTCCATGAATAAGTCCCTGTTTGCATCTTGTGCCTACACTGCTGTTACTTTCTTTTCTGGTTCTTTGCTTTCCTTCCTTCACAAATCATTTTCACAGTGAAATTCTTTTCTAACCAAATTTCATCGCACCATGCCATAACAAATCAGGGACACAGAAGTTAACCACAAGATACAGTAGTTCTGGGTTGTATTTATCATCTTCTTTCATAACTTACATTCAAGACACTAAGCAAAAACTCAGAATAGGGAAATATTTGCAAAGTAAGGTCTTCTGCTTTTAAAGAAGGCAGAATTTCATCACGTTTGGCAAGAAATAATTACTAGAACCATAAAATAGACTCTGATAAAATACTCTTTTGTTACATGGTAAGAATGTAAATAATAGAAAGCAAATTTTAGTGGCAATAAATTATATTTCACATCTTGTTGTCCTGAACCTTTCTCAGTTTTCTTCAAGTCTTTCCAAATTCATTAAATGAAGCTCTGAATTCATGTAAAAAAAGATGATGGGGTGTTGCCTTAATGTGTAAACTATTCACCATGCATTACATTGCACTATAGTTCTAATTAAGGTCAAATTTCCCTGTTTAAGAATAAAAATCTGAATAAAGCCTGAGCAACATGGAAGTAAGAAAATATGTCATGTTGTTATACTCTCCCCTAATCTAAAATGTCTTCTGATGTCTTCCTCTTTTAACCTTGCACTGGAACTAATGTTGTCACCTACTTTAAGCCATCTTGTCCATAAAACCTTTCCTTAACAAGAGTCACATTGGCAGGAGGTTTTAAAGCTTTTACTAATAAAAAATATCACAGAGGTTTTTTTAAAAGAATAACTTAATAACAAATAAATAAATATATATGTCTCCCTCTCTATATTTGAGATATCCAAAAGTGATTCTTTTGACTCGGTACTGAAATACAGCACAGAACAATTTGAGAAAGGACAGACAAAAATATTTTGCCTAAAAACATGTTGTGTAACACAAGCAGAAAGAGAGAAAAATAGTGCCTTTCTGAAATATAATGATTTGGGAAAAAAATATTAATGGTCTTAACACCAAACTTACAATCAAAGGACATCAGCATCTGCAGCCTGTGGAATTACAAAAATGAGAGTGTTGAAAATAAGGACAGGGTATTCCACAAAGGTTACAAATAAAAATGCTAAATAAATAAAATGATTTTTTTTTTTTTTAAGGCTTTCTTGAAAACTAAAAAGTACAGAAGAAACAGTATTTTTTACTTTAATCTGAATCAGAAAACCTAATGCAGTATTTTGGTGTGCTTGCACTCACAGTGTCACACAACCACATACCAAAGTATTAACAAGGTATCTAATGACCAAGATTCTAACTGCTACTCCCTTTTGGCACAGTTTTGCTGGCTACCCTGGAATAAATCACTTGGCCAAGGTACTGTTTAACTCACGGATCTCTGTTTCTAGTTAACTAGGCACATTTGGAGCTGTCAGCAACATTTACAAAATTTTCAGTGAACTAAAATTTACCACGGGCTGCAGGGGAATTTTTGCTCTGGCATCTGGAGTACCTGTAGGACCTTTTCTCCCTTCTTCTTACTGTCTGCAGAGCTGTTTCTCTCATACATTCTTACTCCTTTCTCTGGCTGCTGCGTCAGCAGTTTTCCTTCCATCTTAAATCTGTTATCCCAGAGGATCTACCACTATCGTTGATGGGCTCAGTCTTAGCTCCTGTTGGTATTGGATTTCCTTGAGATGCATGGCATGTTTTGGTCACTTGGGTTATGCATTTTTAACAAATTGTCATCTAATTAACATGATCTGTAATAACAATACATGAGCTCTTAATCCTGGAACTGTGTTCTGAAATACAATATTTTTTTTCCCCTTGAGGTTTATGATGGGAACAATATTTTCATTTACCTGAAGGGTAAGATGAAACATCCCATTTTGTAGCAAAACTGTTTTTTCTTTTTCTTTCCTGAATGCACAGGCTTTTTGTATCACCAGTACCTTACAAACAGGGGAACAAGACATTGTTCCATGAGAGGAGTGAACAAGTTAGTGACCTTTGTCCATTTTTGAAGTTCCATGAAATGAGGATTAATTAAAACAGCTCTGAAGAGTTATGTTTCCCAAAAGATAAAAAACAGTATCTCGAAATTATGCATATTAATGATTCTAAGTACTTTTAATCATGTTCTAAAAAACAGCAGAATGAAAATAACAAAAATGAGCAGATATGCTCCTCACTTCATAAAAGTTCAGCATAGCTATAATGAAATAAAAATAATTAAACTCCTGCTAGATGTTTTATTGAGTACTGATTAATTGTCTCTCATCTTCACTTGAAGATGTATCAACTGCATCAATTTTCAGATTAAAAAGAAAATGGAACTTGGCAATGGAATATTTTCGGATCAGTATAAAAATATTTTTTGCATGTACCCCTTAGTTCAAAGGACTTTCTAATTTTTTAAATCAGTACATTGGAAAAATCTTATGGAAATCTGCTGTCTTCAGAAGTAAGTAAATAATCCTAAGTTATTTTTTGAGCAAGCATTTACCAAGCTTTAATGTTTAGTTAGGCTGACAAGTACATGCTCACCAGTTTGACTGTTTACTCACAGATATTCAAATATGTATGTAAGAGATACACAAGATGCTCAGAATCCCTCTGAGTAAAAGCCAGTATACACCATCAAAACAGAAAAATAAACAGTAAGGAGAAACTAAAAGGACATCTTTAGCCCCTTGCTGCTCTGAGTGAACAAAGTAAACCTTTGCACACACTTTTAATGCATTTTTCCCTCAAATTTTACTGTAGTCTAGTTTCTGTATAGTTATCTACTGTTCCAAATTACAACAAACCGGGCAATCAAAGTACAGCCAAGTCATAGTCAAATTTCATGCATTTTTCAGTTTAATCCCTATTTTAGGATTCTTACATACATAATTGTATAGATGTCACCTTCTGAATTCAATTAGCTTTCTTACAGAGTATTTTTTTTTAAACATATTTTGAGTCAAAGTCAAATTTCCAGGCTTCGAGATAGATTATTCCCAACAAATCACATGGCCATTGATCCTGAGAAAAACCCCACTGAGTGAAAGCAATTACAGGTATATAAAAGACAGAGGTAAAAGAAAAATAAAAGCACGTCTTATGCACATTTTCATATTTTGCAGAAATGGTGGGTTTCTAACCTCCAAATGGAATATTCTTGGGATTTTTTTTTTTTTTTTTTTTTTTTTTTTTAGAAAGTTACAATGTAGTGTTAAGCAATAAATATGGCTATAGCCCTAGACACAGAACACAAAAATCAAAGTGATTTAAGGTCAGAATGCATTTGGATGGCTAACTGAAAGAAGCTGTCTGCTTCCAATATCCTTGCTGATATTTTAATATATTTTTATATGTAAGTATTTTTCTATGAGGGAAAAAAAAAATAAAGTCTATGTAGATTTTCAAGTTGATCAAGTTGATGGTAGACTAAAAACATTAATGTTCTAAAAGCTATTGTTAGCAGTTATACACTTATGCACATAATATTTGTACTTTGACCCCTTAAATTTCTCAACAGGAATGCCATGAGAAAAACTCACCATTATTAGTCTTTTAATAAAATCTTTTGGTATTCATTTTTAGTGTTTCACATTAATATTAAAGGCTATGAAGAGACAGTGTTGAGCACACCTTAAGACAAATATTTCCTCTATTTAAAACTAATTTTTTTTTTTTTTTTGTGTGTGTGTCTTTCATTAACACTAAAAAGTACTGGCATTATTACAGGGTACTTTTTGCAGATTCTTCAGCACTTAAGTGACAAAAAAATGAGTTTACTGTCTGATCCATCATCATTTCACATGATTGAGGAAATTGTTCTATTTTCATGGATAACATAGCTCAGTGTAGTTGTCACGTCACTTGAAATCGCTGCCTAAGGAAGCTGATGATCTCTTCAAAACCTCCATTTTCAAACAGTTAATTCTGGTAACAGAGTTCACTACTCAACTGGTTTACTTCTGCTATGTGTGGAAGTTTCCTTGGATTCACACTCTTTTTTCTTGCTGGCATCTTTGCTGGACAGAATTCCTGGCAGTGCTCTGTCACTGATTGTGGCTGATGTATTAGTTTTCCAAGGTGCACACTTGAGAGCAGCTCTGGACAAAATTTGAGATATTGAGAAACAAAGAAAGGGAAAGGTATTTTCCAACTCTTTTTATATTTAGAATCCAAATCAGTGACAGTCAAAGAATATCCACAGCGCCAACTTATTTAAATAATGTTATTGGATAAATTTTGGAAGCCTAAAATCTGCAGACACAATCAAAAAAGCAGCAACTGAAGCAAGTGAGAGAGTGAAGTATCAGTGACATAATGAAAAAACCCACTGCAACAAGACATGCTTGATCAGAGAAAGATCGCTCTTCCAATACTCATAAAAACTTTCCAAAAAGTCATCTCTGGGGCCCTCAACATTAGAAGAATGTGGCCCTCTTGGGGTCCAGAGGAGAGCCATGAAGTTGATCAGAGAGCTGTAACACTTGTGTATGATGCAAAGTTAAGAGTTGGAGTTTTTCAGCCTGGAGAAGGGAAGGCTCTATGAAGATCTTGTAGGACCCTTGCAGTACCTAAATTAGGATAGAAAGAAAGCAGAAGAGGGGCTTCTTACAAGGATGTGTAGTGACAGGACAAGAGGTAATGGCTTTGAACTGAAAGAGGGTAGATTTAGATTACGTATCAGGAGCACTGACAGTGGTGAGGCACTGGAACACATTGTCCAGCCCAAACCATTCTATAATTATATGATTCTGCAGCTGACAGAACTGTAGATGTAAATGTATCTATTATTTTCTTCATGAAGATCAAGATAAACTACATAAAATGATACTGAAAAATCTTTAGGGACTTGCAGAAGTTTTGCATAGGATAAGCTAAGCTTATTTTCTTCTCAAATTTAAAAATAAATCAAGTTAGCCCAAAATCCAAAACAAAATCAAAATATCTTTAATTAGAAGAAAACATTTATTACAAGGATAAGTTAATATCATAAAATTAGGATGAACAGGGGAATATAAATTCCTCAAAAGTCTTAAAAATATTACTTAATGTTAAAAATTAACAAAACCCCCCACTCATTTTCATGAAAGTGTATAAACCATACATTTCAGATTTTTATAACAACAAAAAAATTAAAATAGCTTAAAATGGCAAGCAACACATTCCAGCAAAAGGTGAAAAGGAACTAAAACTTTCTTCATTTTATAAAGTCTGTTGGTACAAGAGCCCCTGAAGTAGTACGACATCAGAAAGCTGTAGGGAGGACACCTACCAAAAATAGGAAACTAATCCAACAGAGAACAGTGCTGGTAGGGCCTGTTGGTTTCACTAAATTTTTAAAGCAGACTAAAAGTCTAGTGTGAACACATTCGCTGTGATAGTTACATTTCCGTTGCATTTGCTGAAATCTGCCATGTCGGAATCATTGGAAAAGTGTGTGGGATTGCTGGTTAACAGCCACCTGAATGTGAGCCAGCCTGTGTGCCCAGGTGTCCAAGAAGGCCATTAGCATCCTGGCCTGGAGCAGCAATAGCGTTGCCACCAGGATCAGGCAATGACTGTCCCCCTGTACTGGGCACTGGTGAGGTCACAGCTCAAATCCCACATCCAGTTGTGGACTCCTCGGTTCAGGAAGGGTATTGAGGTTCTGGAATGTTTCCAGAGATGGGCAATGGAGCTGGGGAAGGGTCTGGAGCACAAATCTGATGAGGAGCAGCTGAGGGATCTGCGGTTGTTAAGCCTGGAAAAAGGAGGCTCATGGTGGAGCTTTTCACTCTCTACAACTCCCTGAAAGGAGGGTGTAGCCAGTTGGGGATTGGTCTCTGATCGCAGGTAACAAGTTTGAAGATGAGAGAAAACAGTCAAAAGTTCTAGCACTGCCTTCTTTCTTTTCCAGTTCAGCACTTTGATGAGGAACCAGACCTGATACAGAATCTGCCTTTTTCAGAGTATCAGAGTATGACTAAATTCAGCCCTTGAAGCACTTTCACAGTGCAGTCTTTAGCCAAGGTGCCGGTGAAGAAGGGACAGTGTGGAATGATTCCAGTCTGCTTAGCAGCCCTCTTATTCCAAATTAGCTATGGACAGAGAAAGTACTACAAGGCTTCTCATCTGCCTTCTATTAGTTTTTTATAGGGAAAGAATTGTTACTTCTGCTACTGTAACTTTATAACCCTTGCAATTGCTATTATTATTTCTATGGTAGAAAATGACAAAACATTAGTTATTCTAGATAGAAAGGGAATGCACATCTTGAAGGTCAAGGAAAGTCTAACTTTTATCACCATACAATAAAATTACTTCTCCTTTTACAATTTTAAGTATCAAATTGAGAAAGGAAAAAAAAAAATTAAAACAAATCCAATTTGATTTACCTGTTCTAAACTGTTTTTAATTTTTTACAAAGAATAGCTGTATTATGGGGGGGGGGGGGGGGCGGGAGAGGAATTGTTTAGTGTTAATTTTATTTTAGACATTTCAGTCTGGAAAAAATATATGAAATTAAAAGCAAGGTGATATTTTAGCATCAGCTGGGAGGTAGACTATACTTGTTTTTATCCTGTAACTTGGGGCTTCCAGTGTTCATCTAGATTTAGAAGCTCAGATCAGTTATCTCCACTTTTGGACAAAATATGATCTCACATCTTTCTTCTTCTGAGGGTTCCCCAAACTATAAGGCTACAGGGGATTTCAACATGAGCCTTGTGCCTTGTGTAAATAAATTATAGAATCATAGAATTGTCTGGGTAGGAAGGAGCATTAAATACTAACCTGTTCCAACCCCCTGCCATGCAGGGCTGGAGCCTTCCACTAGACCAGGTTGCTCAGAAATTCATCCAAACTGGCCTTGAACACTTCCAGGAATGGGCAGCCACAG
Source organism: Tachycineta bicolor (assembly GCA_025960845.1). Taxonomy (NCBI): domain Eukaryota; kingdom Metazoa; phylum Chordata; class Aves; order Passeriformes; family Hirundinidae; genus Tachycineta; species Tachycineta bicolor. Next base: position 1,817,535 of record JANEHK010000071.1, on the reverse strand, counting down.
CTTCCTTGGACAACCTCATCCAGTAAAGAACCACCCTTACAGTAAAGGATTTCTTCCTGCCATCTAGCCTAAACCTACTGTCTTTCAATTTGAAGTCATTCCCCCTAGTCTTGTCACTCTAGACCCTTGTCAGTAGTCTCTCTTCATCTTTCTTGTCGGCTCCCTTCAGGTAGTGGAAGGCCATAATTAGATGACCCTGAAGCTTCCCTTTCCAGGCTGAACAATCCCAATTCTCTCAGCCTTTCTTAACAGCAGAGGTGCTCCATCCCTCTAATCAAATCATTATCTTGTTCAAACAAAGTTTTCAGTATAACAATAAATGCAGCAGACAATCCTACCAAAGTAGGAACTTTCTGAGAACTTGAATAATGCTGCTCACTTAACCCAGAAAAATTACATTTTAGCATTACTATTGCAAAAAGAGAATAATATAAGTCCATTATTACTGACTAGAGGCAACAGGCAGCAGTAGAAATTCCCATCATTTCACTTTAGTTCATTTTGAAGAGTAGGCCAGTAGCCTCCCGTAAGTAGTTCCTAACGCAGGGTAAAATTTAGTTGTCACAAGTACATATTGTAAATTCAGCTATATGTTGTCATGTTCACATTTTGAGGTAAATGTGGATCCTCCATGTCCAAGGGTAAGCAGTAACCACAAATAACTTGGGGAAATGCTCTGTCAATGGCAAAAACCACTGATGACTTATTCAGAACAAAACATGTAAATTCTCAGTCAGTTGAAATATTTTTTCAGCAGAAAAACTACTTGTCAGGATAAAATATGTTTGTTCTTATCCACTTTTTTTAGTCTTTGACTGAGTCCTCAGGCATTTGTAGTTAGAGTTTCAAAGGCAGGAAGTATTTCCTTTGTATTTCTTTAAACTAGTAGATATTACAATGAATATTGATCAATATAAAACATAGTTGATACAAAATGGTACATTTTCGGAAATTATTTTTTCATGGAAAAAAAAAAGAAAATCTAAATTCCTCATCCTGAGAGATAGAACCTAAAAAAATTGAAGATGCACTTAAAAATCCATGGTAATTTAAATTGAAAACCCTCAAATGATATTTTGCTTAAGCTTTAGTTCTAAAAATGGACTCAATATGTGGGTCACTTGTTGACACTAAACCTTTCTCTTTGTGTAGACAACATTCATGTTACAGCTTGAAGCATGGCAGTACACCAAAACAGTTTCTTGTTGGTGGAGTGACACTCTTCCCTTTTAAGAGAGAAATAGCAATATGTTTCTTGATATAACATAGTAATTTAACAAAGTTGATAGTAAATGTGACAGTTGTTTAAGAAGATTCAAGGGAAAGGTACACTCATTTATTTACTGTATAGAGGATCTCAATTTTGTGTATAATTTAGGAAAAGGGAAAAAAAAAAAAAAAAGCAACCCAAAACCAAAAAAATCCAAAAAACCAAAACAACAACAAAAAAACCCACACCTTAGTACTTACCATGCATACAAGTCATCCTATCAAACACTCATTTTAAGTAATTTATTTTCTGGTCCTACCTTTTCACCACTGATGTGGTGGAAAAATACAGTCAAAGGCAAACATAGAACAGCAAATAGGAAAACTTACCAGGATCATTGGCTAGTTTGAACTTCATAATCAGTTTCTTCTTATCCCATCCCCCAGAAATATTTTCTCTCCCAGTCTGACTTCTAAAAGTGAGAATAGGAGATGCCTGCTGTGAGATTTCTCCTATTACACTTATAGGAAAAGCTCCTTCTGAAATTCACAGGAAGTTGTATCATAAACAGTAGGGAGCTTCTCCAGTATCCGGCAATTTTCAACAACATTCAAAAGGTGTAAAGCAACATGCAGGAATGCTGAAACAGTTTTCATTTCAGGTACTCCTGGAATGAAAAAGCACTGTAGTGCCTTTGCTGCCCACCTCTGCTATACTTCATTTCACAGAAAAGTTGGTCATACACTTATGTGCTATACAACCTTACATGCTCATTAGCATGTAAGATGTATGCACACAAAAGATGTGCATACACACATGTTTTACTAAATAGGACTTTTGCTGATATTAGGAACTGGTTTAAATACAGAAGACCAAGGAAAACTAAGCCTCTGTGAATAAAACTGATTGAACCCAAAAGGTTTTGAAATATACCCAAAAAACATGATTAAAACCAGATGAGGTTATATGTTGGTGCCAAAACAACTTGATATATTTTATTTAGGAGTAAAAGAGGCAAAGAGGAAGGAAGGAAGGAAGGAAGGAAGGAAGGAAGGAAGGAAGGAAGG
>JANEHK010000071.1:1784981-1815248 GCA_025960845.1 Tachycineta bicolor | reverse complement strand
AGGAAGGAAGGAAGGAAGGAAGGAAGGAAGGAAGGAAGGAAGGAAGGAAGGGAGGAAGGAAGGGAGGAAGGGAGGGAGGAAGCAAGCAAGAAAGCAAGAAAGCAAGAAAGCAAGAAAGGAAGCAAGGAAGACAGCCTTTGGTGAGAGGGTCTGTTCTAGCATTGCAGCTGATAGCCATGGTGCTGCAGGCTCCATGCAAAGGCCCTAAACTTGATCCCTCTGTGAATGCACTCTTACCTTCATCAATGAGTAGTGGAGGGCCTCTTTCAGGGTTTTGGTGGTTTTCTCTGCAGCTTATGTACAGTTTTACTCTAATAGGCAGAGAATCCTTCATGAAGAGGTTTAAGCCATAAATTACAACACTCAGTCTCTAATAGCTGATTTAATGGCCTACTAGTACATTTAGACATATGCTGCCTGTGGCTGGTATGTAGAACTGGAGAATATGTCTAAAATTTAATCAGCATGGGAGATGAGAGGGTTATATATCTTAGTTTACTTTCTTCATTCTTTTTTTCCAGGTAATAATAATGTTGATAATCACAGAAAGCACCGGCAGTTTTAAGAGAGATAGATAGCTGATAGATACAGTTCAAAGGTGAAATGTGCCAGTTTATTTGTGTGTGCTCAGATAACAAACAAACAAACAAACCCAGTTAACATAATACAAAGTGTTAGCATCAGAAAAATATGACATGGATTACCATATCCAGATTTATTCTGAAATTCCTTAAAGGTTTCAGACATGGTTGCTTGAAGATATTTTCTTTCTTTTACAGCAACTTGTACAATTTTATCATTGCTATAATGAAAATCTTGTATTTGGATTTTACTATCATTTACACCTATCTCAATTTCCTGCTATTTAATTCTTGCACACTTAAAACAGGTTTAGGTACTTGAATCACTATAAAAAAATCTTGTTTTGCTGAAATCCTTATAACAAGATTATGTTTAATATAAAAGAACTACTGGTTCTATTGATATTAACCAAAAGTTACTTTTACAAAATCAAAATTATATCCGAGTAGAACAGTTTTTTGTTCTCTGAAAATAGATTTTTCACTAAGAGGGAAAAAAACCCTAAAATACCATTGGCAATCCCACAGAATCCCATGTACTTAGAAGTTCCTTTGTTCTTCCATTCTTGTTTACCCTGTCTCTCTCCCTACCAAACATTATATTGTTTCTATGACATAGATTAAAAAAATTAATTCCAAGTTCATCCTGAAATCTCTATATAAAATATGGTGGATATAGAACTTCATATTAAATGAAAATATATTTGAAATTCTTCTGAGTACTACTTTTTGATCAGTGTTCTGCATTCACATTGTATCTCCTAAAATTGAGATCAAGCATGATAATTCACACACAGGAGAATTTCATTAAAGCCTTGTTGAAATTTCCCCACTAATCACAGGATCAGAGGACCATCATTTGTCAATCAGTGACTCAAATTCATCTCATAAGTTAATTTGAATCATTTCAAGCTTCTATTTTTCTTATTCCAGGCATAAAAGAGTTGCTGCTCTCAGTCCAGCTTTTTGTGGGCAGGTGTCCACATCATAGAATTTAACTTTTACAAGCGAAACAAGTTACTGATGTACTCAGAACTGTTTATGTCCATTAATGATGTGCTGTAGGAAGCATTCTCAAATGACACTCATGTTGTACTCAGATAATTATTTTAATGATGTTTCCTCATAACAACAGCTGGAAAATATAGACAGAATAGAGAGAAAGGGAAGATGACAATTTTTAGGTTTGAGAATTTGTCAGTTGTGGAATTTTCATAAATATCTTAACTGGAAAAATAATCCCATTTTGACTACTGGAGTATTTGTTATATATTCTTATATCTTGAGGCTATACAGACAGAAACAGCATGGTAAAAGGACTTTGACCTTCATATTTCAGAATAAGAAATGCACTCTTAGTCTAAAAGAAGAAAGAACAAGCAAGTTCAAGATCTCCTGCAGGGAGGATAGGAGTAGTTTGGTGTTCCCATCCTTCATTCTACCCCACATACCATCTACTCTTCATCACTAAACTTGTGGTCAGTACCTGACCACAGGCAAATACAGACAGGTAGAGATTTTATAAACTTCAAATAAATTTAAAAATAAAAGAAAAAAAGAAGAAGAAAATAATGCACTGACCATGTCATAGGAATGGCTGCTGACCTTCATTCTCTTTTGCAAAATGATTATTACTGAACAGATGGAGCAAAAAAAAAAGACACATGAGGAGGTTACATATTCCCCAGAGAGCACATTCTTTGAAATAGTAACTTATAAAATTTTAGATGACCTGTTAGAGAAAAGACATGTGGAATTATATTCCAAATCATGCAAAAATATTTTTTTAATACAACATGCAAAAAAGACCAGCTAAATATTTAATACATGTCACAGAGACACACAAAGCAGTCACATGCAGACAAGAGATTTTTGCAAGGCAGAGGTCCTTCCGATCCAGCTCCCAGCTGAAAGAGTGGAGAGAAGAGTGCCCCTTTGTTTATTTTTACTTTTTATACATTTCTGTGTCTAGCAGAAGATTGGCTTTTTGGGGTTTCCACCCCTCAGCCTCAGTGGCCAGACCAATTGTCAGTTACAATTGTTTTCAGGTTAGAAATATGCAAACAAAGGACAGAGAATGAAAAACAAAGGATTTGTTTATGTTACATCTGTGGGAAAGGTAGAAAACTGCTCTAATATTCTACAATAACTAAAAGATCTGACTCCATTTATGAAAATCAAAAGGCTAATAAAGAAACTCAGAAAAACCAGGGTAAAAAATACATAACTTGATGATTCATCAGTTTCAGAGAGCTTAGAATGAAATCCTGAACCTTACTTTTTTTCCCCCTCTTTGACCTAAATAATTACATTGTAAAATTATGGGAAGATACAAAAAAGTCTGTATTATGGGAATGATAACTATTTTGTCCTGCAAATGTATCTCATTCAGTTACCAGCTGGCTGTAAGCATTATCCTTATTGTCAGCATAAAACCTTACCTTGGGGAAGATTTATCCCTCCCTCTCTTTTTCACTCTTCAGTGGCATAAGACAATAAAACTCTGGGTTCCAGTAGCATGTGTGCACATAATGGGAAATCCCTGCTGGAAAATAAACAGGAACTTTTTCAGACCTCTCAGATGGTTTTCTTCCAGATGGGAACTGAGCTGCAAACAAGACACTCCTGTGTCCATAACAGAGGGGTGCATCACAAAAGCATTAAGAGTGTAAAGGTTAGGACATGTGGGCCAGAGGCCAAGGTCTGGAATAAGGAGCAGCAAGGATTTAAATCTGACAAATTCTTATAAATCTAACAAATTCCAATAGAAAACCCAACACTGTGTCTTGTTAAGAGCTTGACCCTCCAAGTTACACACTACTGTGCCTGTTGTAAAATTTTAAATGTACACCATGTTTTGCATTAACGATATTGGAACTTCTACTCATGGAAATGAGAAAATGATTTATATTTCTTATTGGCCATCACTTTTTTTTTTTTTAATTTTATTTTTCTTTTCTGTCAATAAATTTTCCTTTTTAATGCATTGATATGTGTAATTTTTTTTTTTCTGATTGCTCCCTTCAGTTTCTCTACAGAGATACCCACTGAAAATCCTCACTATTCTAGGCATTGAGTCAAGTTTTCAATTTTTCATTAATTACGAGATAAACAGATTATGACTCTCTTTGGTTTTATGCCATTTCAGTATCCCACAACATTTCATAATTTTATACCTAAAAAATCCTTCTCATTTGTCAGTCTCTTCTCTTTCTCTTCTCTTTTTTTTTTTTTTTTTTTTTTTTTTTTTTTTTTTCCTTCTTCTTCTTCCAAAGCAATTGTATTTTGCTTCATTAGTTATAGTTGTCCAGAATTCTTGGCTAGCTACATTCTTTATTCATCAACTTTACACATTTAAGCACTGGATAACAAATAACTTTTTTAGGTTCAGATACAAGAATTTGTTTTGAATTCTAAAGAGCTATTAATTTTCTACTTCCAAAGGAAAGCACATTAATTTCTTCCAAAAGGTTATTCTTCTTTCCCAATAAAGCCAAGGAGTGCCATTAACAAGACCACAAAACTTCACATTGAATAAAAGTTTGATTTGTTTCATCACTCAGTCTCACTTAATTTTTGATGATGCATGCTTTTGACTTCTTGACTGTATTTTATTCCTTCTCATTAATGACACAAATTTGTCTCTTATGCCTCTTTGCAAAGATCAGTTATTGAGCCACAATAATGTAATGTTGTATCCCTCTCCCATTTATTAGCCATGTGTTTTCAAGCATGTAATTTAACTGAATTATTTCCTCCTATTACAGTTTCTCTATCATCCATTTCTGACAAGCGCTCTACTTGCTTTAATTCCTTTTCTTGTGCTTCATTTTATCAGAAAAATGCCCCCTAGCTCTGCACTCATTTTATAATAGTCACTGTTATTAACTGAAATAAGAGGAACTTCATCACTATAGGTGGTTCTTGTTTTGTTCTGAGAAAATTGCTCAATAGATATATTAAACATTTACAAAAGTAACAAACTTGTGTGCTGGCACTGAACAGATCCAAAAATACTTTAAAAATTATAATTACACAAAAGTTCTACAGCTCTATACTTCACATGCAAGGTATCCATCATCACGTCCTCCTGAAAAGTAAGCTGTAATATTTCTGATAGGATCAACTGCTCTGCTCCAGGGGCTTGATTATTTAACACCAACTGTGAACCCCTCAGTCACAGGGAAACTGAACAAGCCTTTAACTTAGCCAAGGTATACTAAAGACCAAGTCCCTATTGTGAATACCAGCGGGCCTTTCACAATCTAGCCCATGATATGGAAGTCACTGCTCTGGCAGAACTGACAATAATAATGGATAAATATACCAGTCATGTGCTTTTTCTAGTTGAATTCTATCACCAAAAATATGCCTCTTCACACCATGTGGGCTATGAGAATTTTACTTAAGCCAGTAATTTCAGTATCTGACAAATCAAGTGATATTCCTAAGAATGACAGAAACAAGAATATGAAAGATTTACTATGCCTCTGAGTAATCTGTTTCAACAGTTGCTTGTCCTCATTGCCAGCAGTTTTCACTGTCTTTCCAGTTTGGACTTTAGTGACTTAAACTTGCAGATGCTGGACCTTGTTATGTCTTTGCTTGGCAGATTAGAGAGACTGCTATTATCAAGTAAAAGCACCATGCCCTACACACTTGATTCCTCATTTGCAAGCAGTAATTCAACATCATTTTTATATGCAGATTAACAACTCAATGAGAAAGGTGGGTAGGAATACACTGAGAGCATTTAAGTTGTGTCAATCTTTTATCACAATAATGCTGAATTAATAGCTATGTTATGATTTAGATTATTTCATAAACTGCAATCTATTCATAGCCCACAGCTAAGCAGCATGTAGAAACACCAGGTGGCCAAAATCTGTATTTTTTTCCAATTAAAATACATAAATAAGCACAAAACCCATAAGAATACTAAAGTATTCTTACCACAGCCGGGTTTACAACATGCTGCAGTGGTTCCAGGTTTGCAGATGGATCCCAAACTCAACAGAAGCTGGCATCTGGATATATATGAGGCCAGGTTGGATTGGGCTTGGAGCAGCCTTGTCTAGTGAAAGATGCCCCTGACATGATAGAGATGATCTTTAATGTCCCTTCCAACACAGGGCATTCTAATAATTCCATTCCATTAGTCCCCAAAGCTGCAGCCTCACACCCATTGGTGGCAGAGACTGTCACTCATCACACACAGAGTTGGGCCAGGACTTTCCAAGTCCCAACAGCTAATCCCCTCCATGCTTTTGCATCAAGAGACACCCAGATGCTTTCACGGCTGGAGTCAGACAACATCTGCTCAACATCTTGCTCCTGGGTAATTTATACTCACCAACTCATTTGCCTTGATTGTTGCTGGTGCTCACACACATGCTCACAGACTTGCACTCATTCCAGTCCCTGGCACTATGGACACATGGGCGCTCCACCTCATGCTCTGACTCTAGTTGCTGCACACAGATATCCCTGCACACAAAGAAGAGGGACCTCCTCCCTAGGGAAGAGCTAAGAAAAAAAATTTACAAGGGGGACAGGAAGATGATCAGTTGCAGGGCAAGGCCAGACAAGAGTACAGACCAAAATATTTACATGAGATAATCCCTTCTAATCCCTTAATCCCTTAATCCTTCTCTTTTTTTTCTCACTCCTGTTCCTCCCAAAATCACCTGAACACGTCTCTTTTCCTGCCCTAAACACCCTGTAAATCCTGTGTGGTCTCAAACTGTTTTCCTCCCAGCATCCTACAGTGTGTCCCACCCCAGAGCAGCAACTCCTCATAGCATGAAAGACATTTTTCAAAACTGCTCCCTGACACCCTGTGATAGTTTTCATGCCTGAACACTGAGGTTGAAGTCTCAGCTGAGATAGCACTCATAGGAGTCTGGACAAGCTGATTGTTCTTAGGAGTTGTAGGCTTGTGTACCCACCTGTCCCTGTGAATTCCAGACAGGTCCTGATGGGCTGGTAATGCCTGCAATGGTGTGAGAGTAGCCCAGCAGGGAATTACTTGGGCTTCAAGTCTTCCTACTGTGTTTCTGAGTTTCTCTATGGGTGTGGAGATGCTCTTCAGTACATAATTGAAGAGTAGTCTGACACATATTGGGTTAGCACAAAAGCTGTGGAGCAGCGCCAGATAAGCACACAAAGAATGAGGGGAGAAGAGAAAAGAGCACTGGGACAAGACCAGGAACAAATTTTTAAAAAGTAGAACTGCCTATGAAAGTGTTGGAAATCAACTGGGAGAATAAAAAGCCCTAGAATTTATCCCAGGCAGTATTTTGAAAGATCAACAATGCTTCCAATACTAATCATAGATACAGAAGATGAGCCCTCATTTCCAGCTGAAATCTTGAGGAAGTCAACAAGAATGATTAGAACCAGGGTTTTATTTCTTTACTACTCTGTGCTCCCTCCCATGGTTGCTGCTCAGAGCCACTTCTGCAGCAATCACCACAGAGCCAGCAGAAAATAAACCTCATACTTGGATTCACCAGTGAGCTGATTTTTCAGAGCAACATCACTGAATTGTGAGAGTGCTGAACATGTCCATTACCAACAGTAAACTGCCAAATAAATATCGTCCCAGTGCTTGGCAATTGCTGGGTGACAACATTGTGGGCTTTTCTCTGCAGGTATGAGCAACTTACTTAGATATGTATCAAAAAACCTTCTCCATAAACTTGCCACTTAAGCCTAAAAATCTTTGATTTTTTTCCAATGACATGTCACAAAATTCAACCTTTAACCAAGCACAATAACACTAACCCAGCACCTAAGCCCCCAGTGCAGAAGCAGAGGTTGAAAAGACTGAACAAATAATTTCCCCATCACCTGACTGAAATGACTGACATTTAGAGGAGAATGACGCAAAAATAATTTCCAGAATATTCACGTCCCCGATCTTGTTTCACATGACAACTAGAGAGGTCAGACAGACTTTATAAAAACCCCTCATCATCCTTCCTAAAAGGAAGGATATTTTCTGATGGGTTAATTAATTAGTGGCAACAAGGAACCTTTCAGGTAATCACAGAAACATTATTAACAGTAATAAATGGCACCTTCCCTGAAGCAACATAAAATCAGTGACTTTACAATAAATTGTTAAAACTATGGTGATGCTTTAAGAAAAATGCTCATTTGAAATATATGAAGGTTGCAATGTTAAGGCCATTGTATTTTCATACATATTTTGATTTAGAGGTATTTGATGTTACTGAGTTAAATCTATTTTTTAAAAAAACAGTACCTGCATTACTGGATAAGAGGGATAGAAATACCCTTTTTGTGGATAAAACTCTAGATTAATTAGGACATCTGGTCAAGTGGCTGGTAGAAATTCAAAGTGTGATGGAATGAGAATTTCTCCTCAGGGTAATTATAGGCAACAGCATCCACAATACTTGCTTTTTTCAAAAGTGATGGAAGCCTCAGTCCTCCTAATATCCTATCCTCCAAATCCTATCTAGATTTAGATTGCCTTATCCTCAGCATGGGATTAAGCCAGAGTTTGGAGTGTGGACAGCAGAAGGTCAGTATCATGACTGAACTTTCTCTCCAAGACCATCTGTCTTACATACTGTGTATAGATTCTCAAGATTTATTTTTTTGTATTTTAATGACAAGTATGCAATATCAGGAAGAAAATTTTTGCTAAGAATGTTACTGCGGAGTGGAAGGATGAAGGAGTCTTACACAAATTATAAAATTTCTTGAGAGAAAATTTCTCCGTCAACTATCATAATTTTCTGGAAAACAAGTAGTCATACTGATCCTCCAAGGAAGGTGTACCTCAAATTTACTGAATTTTCATATGAATTTCACTGATGTATGAAAGTATTCCAAGAGTAGTCACTTTCACGATAAATTTCACTTTGCTTATTGATCTTTCACTATAATTCTGAGAAGGTTTTTTCTCTCATCTATATGAACTTATAGTAGTTTTCCATCTTCACCTGGAAAATATTTATCAAAACTGAGCTTCACTTCAGTATAAATTAACACTGACCTATATGAGATAACTATTTTTGCTACCCAGTTCACTAAGGATTTCACTGATCACTTTGAGTGAGGGAGAAATTTTAACTTCAGTTTCTGGGGTGATTTTTCTTCACACTTTAAAAATTAAATTTCTTTGAAAATGCATCCAGGTCACCCCTTAAGGTTAACCCTTATTTTATGTTCTTCCATCTGCCGAAGGAGAGCAAATGTCATTAGCTCTGTTCTCCTGTTATTGTTTCTCCTCCATAGCTTATCACTTATTCTTGATGGTAATTACAAATAAATAAAATCTACTGCTGATAATTAAACTTATGTGTCTCTTTAAAGACTCAACCAGAGGTCATAACAATTGTCCATAGTTACACAAACATTAGTATGTATATTAATTTTGCCTTAAGTGCTAAAGCATCACTTAACATGTAAACTGAAGTTTTTACACATAAATTACCCAGTAGGAGGTTTTCCCTTTGGTGTTGCATAACTAGAAGGAGGAAATTCCTGCTGTGGCATACTCTAGAAAACTATTATTTTTATAAAGAATTATTGATAGAGAAGCCAAAAAATTTGTCTTTTATATTTTTATATTATATTGTAACAAATACACATGAAGACAAACACAAATGGAGACAGCATGCTATTTAAAAATAAAAGTAGATGCTTAGAAAAAAAAAAAAAAAAACAAAAAAAACCCTAACAAGTTTAAATTAATAATTAAAGTGCTTTAGACACTGTCCTTGAAAGGAAAATGAGAATGCAGGACACCATGATAATGATAATACAGACACAATAATGTACCACCTTACAACAACTAGGTTAGTACACACCAACAGGCTACACTCCGTCATTTCTATGATCAATAAAAAAATATTTCTCATGCTGACCATTAGGTTAAATAGAAAGTAGAGAAAATTCAATTAATTACTGCTATGTTTTGGAATCTTACATGGCCAGGAAGATTTTAATCTATCATCAAATGTCAAATTTGCTTAAGAAGAAATTAGTATAAAAAATGCAATCCTTTACTGGAGGCAAAAATAAATTCGCATAAAGCCAAAATTCATTATGCTTTTTTAAAAAAAATCTGTTTCTTGGAAAAATGAGGTGACTAACAAATAGTGTGGCATATCATCTTGGGTAATGTTTTCCCAGAGTTTACTCCAAATATATCTTCTTCTCATTTACATAACTTATGTAGCTACATTGAGAAACACTTTATTAAAACAAGCATTAATCTACCTCATTTCCACATTGAGCCACCTCAAAACTACCTTATCAAAATTCCTGTAATGTAAAAAATTCAACCAATATCTGATTAAATAAATTAAATATATCTGATCACCCAACCCACACACAGTTCAATTCACCATTGTAACATATTGCATAATTTTGTTATCGTCTACCCAATAAACAAATACTTTATTTTCTGAAGTATGTCATACTACTCCCACAACTGTACCACTACCATTTTTTATTTCATCAACAAGTAATTATTATGTCTCCAAGTTATTTTTGTCCTCAGAGATTACATTGCCTTGTAAATGCTTAACATGGATTGTTAATTCTTAAAATTCTTATCTTGCCATATTAACTCAAGGCATAGTACCTGTCAGTTTTAGTTTGGGGTGGTTTTTTGTTTTTGTTTTTGTTTGTTTGGGTTTTTTGTTGTTGTTGTTGTTGTTTTGCTGTTGTTGTTGTTGTTGTTGTTGTTGTTGTTGTTTTGTTTTGTTTTGTTTTGTTTTGTTTTGTTTTGTTTTGTTTTGTTTTGATAGTGACTGAAATGTGCTGTTTGAGCTGTACCTTGGTTTGTTCCCTTGTCCTAATCGGAGGATTTGTCCAAAAGCACAAGACAAAATCTCTCTAACATTGTGAATTCACTTCATGTTCCAGCACAAAGCAGTGACCTTGTAAAGGTGAGTCGTGAAAACTAACAAAAACAGAACAGTAAAATGCAGTGGGACCAATTGTGCCCTCAGCATGCTTGCAGACGATGCTGAGCTCTGCAATGCAGCCACACTCTGGAGGGAAGGGGTGGATCCAAAGGAACGAGGATGGGCTGGAGAGATGGGCTTGTACAAAACTCATGAGGTTCAACAAGGCAAAGTGCAATGTGCTGCATACTGGTCAGGGCAATGCCAAGCACAAATACAGGCTGGATGGAGAAGGGATCGAGAGCAGCCCTGAGGAGAAGGACTTGGCAGGGTTGGTGGACAGGAAGCTCAGCATAACTGCTGCTATGTCTGCTGGCAGCCCTGGAAAGTCAAACCTATCCTGGGCTGCATCCAAAGCCCTTGGTCAGCAGGGTAGGTAGGAGATTCTGCCTCTCCCCTCTGCTCTGGTGAGACCCACCTGGAGTATTTGTGTCCAGTTCTGGGGTCCTCAACATAAAAAGGATTTGAACTTGCTGGAGTAAGTTCAAAAGAGAGCACAAAAATGATCAGAGGATTGGAGCACTTCCATGAGACTACGTTGAGAGAGTGGGGCTGATCAGCCTGGAGAAAGGAAGGCTCTGGTGGAGAGGTATGGAATCACAGAATAGTCCTGAGCTGCAAGAGAGCCAAAGTAATAATTGAAATCCAAATCCTGGTGCTTTGCAGAACACCCCAACAATTATACCATGTCCCTAAGAGAGTTGTCCAAAAGCTTTGTGAGCCCTGGAAGACTTGAGGCCCATTTCTCTGGGGAGCCTGTTTTAGTGCCAAACCACCCTCTAAGTGAGGAAACTTTTCCTGATATCCAACCTATACCTCCGCTGACACAATTTCAAGCCATTCACTTGGGTCCTGCCACTGGCCACCACAGAGCAAAGTATCTGCTCTTCCTCTTCCCCTCATGAGGAAGCTGAGAAGCAATGAGGTCTCCCCTCAGGCCCCTCTGCTTCAGGCTGAACATAGCTGAACCCAACCAAATCCATTTTATAATATTCAGATTATACCCTAGAAGTTTACATAATAGTAGGATCAAGCATAACACCATCCTGATCAAAGTTTTCACTCTCAGGGGCTGGAAATTATGTCAGTCATAGCCATAATTTTGGGGGTGGGGGACAGACAATGTGCAGGAGTAAAGTGAACTTGGGCAGAAAGCACAGAAACAGTGAAGAGGTTACACTAAATCACTGTAACACACGTATACCAGTGGTCACTGTCAGTGTGCTGCCTCCCCTACACCGACATCTGTGTTATGTGTTTCCAGCCCCTGGCTTGCCATCAAGAACAGATCTGCAAATTACCTTGCAATTATGCACAGCAGAGGTTTTGCTATTGCTAGTCCATCTGCACAAATCATGTTAGCCAAATGCAGCTGGTTTTAAAATACGTTGAAAGATGCTAACTCAAGTGTGCTCAAGAGCAAGATCTTCTTGCTAGTATTACTTTTATAACATCCAGTTTCTTTCTTATTATTAGATGAATGGTATCTTTGCAGAATTCATTTCATACATCTGGAAAACATGAGTCTTTAAAGCAGTTGAAATGCATGACCTTTTCCCAGTGTCCCACAGCAGTTCCTACGTCACCATAGACCCATATCCTCTCAAACTCTTCTCCTTCTGTAAGGGATCAAACATTGTTAATAAACAACAAAATATTTCCCATAAACAACTTATTTTAAATACTCAGTCCCATTTTGGCAAAATGTATTTTGTAACAGGTTTGGCTTTCCTGAAACTCTCTGTACAGACTCTGGTTGTTTTTTATCAAATTGACAGGGGATATGAAAATTCTTTTGAGACATTTATAAACTCATCAGTATGTAATAAAAAATCCATATCCATTTATTTTAAAACAAAACCTGTATGTGAGTTTACATCTAACACCACAGAGCAATAACAAAGTGGAAGAGTCTTCTCAGACACATGAATACAAAAGTAAAATTCAATAAAAAAATAATCAGCTTTTCCTCCTTTTCCTAACTGGCTGCCAAAAAACTCATCCCATCTCAGCAGAGACCTTGGCATGGATCCTGTATAAAATCATAGCATTCAATTTCCAGTGCCTAGCTCAAAAAGCTTTTCTTTTTGTTGCATTATTCAGCAGGTAATTGATTTGAGCTTATTTACATTTTTTGTTCTGGAGTGCAACTGGTGAACTCTCTGCATTAGTGTTCTCACGGATGAAAACTAAAGACAAATCTTGATCCATTTCTGAATTGTCCATGAACACATTTGAGCTTTAAAATTTGGTCTGATGTTCAAATCTACATGATGAAAGATCCAAGTACACAGATCTCTTAAAACAGAAAATTATACAGAAGAAATTGTGTGTTACAAGACCTGCATCACACCACTCAAAGCAAAGGTAGTGTTTAGGGGAACCATTTAATTTCATTGGCACAGAAAATGGAAATTGTTCCTGCATGTGACTTTCTAAGGTGGGTGGCAGACAGCATTAGTGCCAAGCAGGGGAGGGCTTTTTTGAGTTTGAGCAGGCCAAAAAACTTCTCATGGAAAAGGTTAACCACATATTGAACTTGTAAATCTCTGCTACATCATGAGAGTTTTTGCAGCTCTTTAGATAGTTTTCTACTATTCTGTACTCATTTAATGTGTTAAAGATAAGTTAAAAATATGCTAATGGTCTCATCACAGAATACCCTGGTAACAGGAAGATATGTTAATTATTCAGGGACAGAGTAGGCTGCATCTATGAGGAGTGAAGTCCTTGTGCATGGCATTGGCATGAGTCCATGTGCATGAAGCAAAGAGTCTGTGCATGACATACTGTCATATTTTAAGACAATATCACAAGCTTCTGCTTGATAATACTTGTAGGAACAAGGACCAATGATGGTGTCACCCCACAGTACTTCACTGAGTCCTGTATCCTTTTTTTACTGCATCACTGGATTATTCTCGTCTTTTTCCTTTGTCAACTTCTCCACTCAGTAACATAGCTTAACATAAGCATGGCTTCAAAATAGTCTTGAAAACACCATGACTGACCCAATATTCCTAAAGAAAATTGTCTATCAGCTGGTTGAAAAAATATGTAAATGTATACATATATATGTGTATATATATAAAAGTAACTTCTTTAGAACAAGGATTTTTTATGTTCTTAAACACAAAATACCAGACCTATAAAACAGCACAACATCAATTCAAATTCCCTGTTGTGTTGTTGGAGTTCCAACAAAGCAATGTGATTGCACTGCAAGCATCTGACACATCCTACTATCAGATCTGTGTACTAGAACATGCTTTTCTTCATCATTTGAAAAACTTAATGTTGAGAATCTTTCCTTTGCGGGAAGTTGGAGCACTAGACCTAGATATGGATGAAGTTTCTCTCTCTTCCCTGTCCACCCCACAGCCCCTGCCCAATTAATAAGGATTTTATGTTAGTCTCATGCTGAAAAATAATGCTTTATACTCACTCTTTCAACAGAATACAAATGCACCCTCCAGATCACATTTTTGGGGAAAAAAACCCTTCTGCTGGGAAGAACAAAAAAATACATGTACCTTTCTAGGACATCTTAATAAGGAG
Source organism: Tachycineta bicolor (assembly GCA_025960845.1). NCBI lineage: Eukaryota > Metazoa > Chordata > Aves > Passeriformes > Hirundinidae > Tachycineta > Tachycineta bicolor. The sequence goes on along the minus strand of JANEHK010000071.1, from coordinate 1,801,159 downwards.
AAATAACAGGCAGAGGGTAAGGTGGAGGGAGCACAGAACATACCTCCTAACGAATTAAATGGCAGATGATAGTATCCCACACTGAGTCGTGACACATGGAGTAATAGTCATCTCTGTAGTACAGAAACTCACTAGGAAAAACATTTGGAAAGTGGGAAGCAGTGGGAAATCAGGATGAAACAATGAGGATGCCAGTCTAGCAAACCAAGTTTGGAATAACATTACTCACATGAATAACCTTTATTAAAGATGCAGCTCATTCTGTTCACAATCTGTTCATGCAGACTTGCAGATAAATAGGCCTAGGTGAGTTTAATATGTAATTACATATTTGTCAATCAAAGAGTAAACAAATACAGACTGAATAGCATTTCTCTTCCATTCTTTTGTATTTTCTTTTTTTTTTTTCCTAAACATACAATTTTCATTACAAAGCAAGATTTAAAGGGATTTCTCACACAAGACGCTCAAATAAGATGTTGGGGATTAAACAAGGACTCCCCTTCAAATACCTATTGGTATTGAAGAGAAGACTTATTAGAAATTTAAAAGCGTTTATTAGAAGAAAGAACCTATTAGAAGTTTATTACTATCAGAGATTTCTAACTTTCCCTAAGTGTTGTGTTTAATAATGTTAACAATGACCTAGCAAGATGAACACATTATTTTGTGGGACATAGTTGCAATAATTAATCCATAATAGTTTATCTGTCCTTCTAGTGGGAAGGGATTCATAAATTCTATTGAGATTGCTATAGGACCAGCACAGACCAAACAATAAAATAATGAACATGTCTATCAGGAAAATATTATTATTGCATTTGTAGTTTGACTTTTCCTGGAACTGAAATTTTTTCCAAGGCAAAACACAGCTCTAGTAGGAGGCACAGATGTATAAAATCTTCATGAGGGTGATCCAGGTAAATTAAACCTTGACAGGATATCATTGTAATGGCCAAAACTAATGTGGAAGTCTTGAATATTACTTTCCAGCATGGATGTATGACTTATGCTTGCCCACTTCCTCAGTCCCTCAATCCCTTTGCCTTGGAGGCCAGAGGGAAATAATTGCTGCATCACACTAGTGTTTACACTGCCGAATAAATGTCTTAAGAGGAAACGAAATCAGTTTGTTCATCTACTCCCAATTTTCCTCACAATAGGTTTAATCCTATGTTCCCACTCTAAGCCACTCCACCACCAGAATGCCACAATAATGGCACAATTTTTCAGTTATGAGCATGACACAGACAGGGTCAAAGTTCATGTATTCAACCTTTGCAGATTTATCATAAGAAAACTTCACGTTGCTTAATCTGTGTATGTCTGTACAGTCCAATGAATATCTTACAAAGTAAGGCAAAATCCAAAATAATGAAAAATGTTGATCCTTAAGAAATACAATCCTACAGCGTAGAGCAATAAATTTTGATCTATGTACAATTCAACCCATAGTATTTAGTGCTTTTCCTTTTAAATGCATCTAAAATGAAAAAGGTTTTATAATAGACTGTACTGCATAATTTTATTTTATTCTCTTATTTGTAAGAACAAATTATAATAGCTTAGCTACAGTAGTTAGAGGATTTTTAAATTAGTTTCTTGTACTTGCATACTTATAGCTCCTCAGTTTATTTCATTTAAATAACTTTAATGCTGAACTCAGCACACAGAGAAAACTATTAACCATAGGAATAAATATTTGGAAGCTGAGGTTTTAAAAATTGCATCAATGCTATTATTCTATTTAATAATAGCTTTTTCATTGTAATTTAAAAAGCAGTTTCTCTTGCAGTTAAAGTGGTAAAAGTTAACTGTATAAAATAAATAGCCTTTTCACAAACCACTGATTAAATTTAAGGATCATTGTAAACTAGCTTTATGAATCAATTTTTGAATTGTAATTTTATTTTTTAAAATCTAAATGCCCATGTATATATAGGCATGCAGATTACAAATATAGATGCAGAGATATATGTATTTTGATAATTTATTTGGGTTGCATCACCATGCTCTATATGTTGGTGTTTTCAGCATGCTGTATTTTAACAGTTATGAATAGTTTGATGGGGTTACAGATTCCCAGATCTCTACAAATTAGGCAAAAGTCGTGCAGTTCTAGCAAAAGAGGGCAGAGTAAGATTAAGAGAACTCACTTATAAAGTGTGTGTGTGTGGGGGGGATATATATATATATATAATTTATATGTGCCTTTCACAGAGCTGGTTCCTCAGCTGTGAAGGCTGTAGAAAGAAAGGTGAAGAAAAATAATGGGAAGATCTCTAACCTTCCCAATCACATATTTTAAAATACAACAGATGAAAAGTAATTTCCACACCACGGTAGAAATTTGTGGGCTGGTCTAGTCTGAGGGCCAAATTTGCATTGTTTGCTCTCTCTGCTGTTCACTGTTTTCTCTATTCATCAAGGTTCCTTTGGCAGCTTTTGTTCCAACACACTATTTTAAATCACTGTAACTATGCTGTTCAGTTTCAACAGATCATATCTAAAGACCAGCTATTTTTATAAATTCATTTCTACTAGCAGTAATAAGATTAATTTTATAGAGATTTTTTTTAAAACTTTCCAAACTTAAATATGGGAATAGATGGGATGGAGTTGAGCTGTAGGCTGCAGTACCCACCCGCAGTGGGACACGGCAGCACAAAGAAGCACATGGCAGCACAGAGAGGCTTGTGTCCACCTGACCTTAGGGAGAGAAGGTGTCACATGGCAGACCCCTACAGGAGAGAAGCCTGCCAGTAGCTGACATACGAGTGAACAGCGCGTGATCATGCCATAGTAGGACGTTTAGAAAGTGTGTTGCTGATGTGGCAACATGGGATAGGTCACGTAATGAGAATTACTATGTCAGGAAATACTGTGCCTTGAAAAAGTGTATAAAACCAGCTTGTTTGTATAAACTAATCAGATTCCCTGCTAGTCTGAGTCTGTGTCTCAGTCACTCACACTTAAGTGATCCACATGCCTGAACTAATTCCTCTGGGTTTCTTGAGACTGATTCTCTCCTGCAAGGTTCAAAACATTCAAAATTTGCTTTCTTTTTGTTAGGAGTAAACTTTTGTATCCCACACTGTTTTATGAGAGTTCATATCATAAAAGTAACATCTCTCAGGATGAGATAGATCAACTGAGATCCACTGAGATTAGCTCAGTGCAACACAGCACCTGCTCAGAACACCAACACCTGCTAATAACACCAGGATTGAGGGTTCAATCCCTGTATGGGCTATTCACTTATGATTTGGACTCGATGACCCTTGTGGATCCCTTCCAACTCAGAACATTCTGTGAAATTTGTGAAATCTAATATTGTCCCCATCAACATCATGCTGAAGTGAATTCAAAGCCAGGTTGGACGGAGCTCTGAGCAACCTGGTCTGGTTGAAGGGGCATCCCTGCAATGTCAGGGCAGCTGGAACTAGATAATCTTTATGGTCCTTTTCAACCCAGGCCATTCTATGATTCTGTGATTCCATGTTGAACTCTTGAAGCTGAAGCAGTAATGGTCCACAAACCAACATATTTCTCTTTAGGTACAGAAACAGCCTGACACTCCACATCTACTACTTGTCCTTGTCCCCGCTAGGAACCCCACGCTCCTACAAGTTGTGCCTGTAGAATAGCTTCTGGCTCAGATTTAAGCAAAAAACTAAAAATGCATTTCACTGCTTCAGTTTATCCTGCAGCATTCAGAGATGTGTGTCAACAGGTATATGTCAGCAACATGTCAGTAAATTTTTTCAAGGAAAACACTGCAAAGTTGACCTGCAAGTCAAAAAGAATGTGTGTTATTTTAAAAAGAGTTTATTTAAGCAATGTCAAACCTCAAACATCTGTTGAACAACTGAGTCCATTTATCCAGCAAAATTTGATTTCAGTTTATATCTTCCTTATCTCACTTGGATGTCAAGAGCATATCTAATAATTTTATATCAAATGAAAATTTGTGTTTGGCAAAATTAAGAAATATCAATAAGTGTTGAAATGACAAAGCATTGGATCTTGCTGGAAAAAAAAAATCAATAAATTAAATTTTAGTTGAAAGATTGTGTTAATATGTCCATTCAATTCATTCACCTTTGAGAAAATGCAGCAAACTGACACTAATTAAACAAAATTTTACAAAACACCATTGTAAGGTGTTTGCAGATTTAGCAAACAAGAGGAGTTTGGATGAAATCCACTGTAAAATAAGTGAGATATTTGACCCTGAGTTACCTTTAACTCACATTTTATTGTCAGTACAGCAGTTTACCCTGCAGGGATAAAGGAATACTGAAACATTCAAAATTTGACAGCAGGTACTGAGGTACAAAATTTGACTTCTTTGTACTGAGCAAAATGAGAAGTAAAGTCTCTGAAATGGGTGAGTATTTTCTGACAGACAGCCAAAAGTACAGTCAATCATTTTCCAGTCCTGTATTTCTACTCCAGAAACATGTAAAAGCCTTTCACAACTAACTGATACCTCAGCACTCTTACCTGCTATATTATATGAATGTATATCTTTTTTATAGAGATGATCACCACAATTTGTTGGTCAGGCTGGACCATTTTTGGAAGTTGAACTATGCAATTCAACACTAGTATCCCCACTAATGTTCCCATGTCTGGGTCTGAGAGACTTTTTGTAGCCTTCTTTCACAAAGGAAAAGGCTGCATTTGTTTTTAACTGAACCTAGGGTACAAAAGCCATGGCTGCAAATAGAGAGTGAGACATAAACTTTAGAGAATTAAGGATTTTGAAGGGGTTAAGATTTTAGTTAGCGATTAGCTTTGCTGAAATTAACTGAAGTAGATAGGTAGGCTTTGCTGAAATTAAAAGTTAGTCATTAACTAAGAGAAACTGGGCTTGGGATCACTCTTCTGTATTAGAATAACTGATTACTTGTCTACTTTATGTTTGGTTAGCTGTGTTTATAATGAAGAATACAGAAACTGATAAATAGCTTTTAGGAACATAAGACAATTGTAGGCCTCCTCTGCCCAGAAACCCATTGAATAGTCAGAAAGACAGGAAATAGGAATCCTACCAAGGGATCATTTATCAAATTCGCATTGAAAAGGTAGAAAGGTCAGAAGACTTCTTTACTTCCTCATTTTGGGGACCCCTCCCCATGACAAAGATCACCGACCCATTTGTTTAATAGCCTTTTAGCTAATTACCATAGAAGAGGGGAATGCAATGTCCCAGGGTTATGAATATGCATTTGTGTTTGGGGTATTCAATACTTTTGTAAATAAAAGGACTCTGTGATCACCTGTAAATTGCGGTGTGTATTTGGGAGCTATCCCGCAAACTGCCTGGCATCATAGTAAACATACACTTTCTAACTTTAAACTGTTGAGAGCTTTTGTCTGTCACAGTTGGGTATTGATACTAGATCAATACCCATATTTTCTTTAATTAGTCGCGAGGGATTATAATTTTGCTAATACTCGCATCTGGCAAAGTGTTTTATGCAGCCCTTTTGTCTGACTGACATCAAATCCCCAGAATTTCAGACCTGTAAAACCAGACTGTGATGACCACTGGCTTAGAATCTTAGGACTGAAACACACTGATTTTAACAAGACATGTGTAGTTTTGATAATTCAATTGATAATTCTTTTACATTGCTATTGAAGAAATCAGTTTCATAAAAACATTCTGTTACCTGCTAAGCCAGCAAAAGGTACAGTAAGCATGACACAGCAACAGGAGCTGGTGTCCTTGAAAATATTTTGGGTGTTTCTGGAATCTGAATGGACTACTCCTAAAGATAGGATCTATATGCAGACATTCTACGCTGTGTTTGACTTAAACGGCCATTTAGTTGACTTAGCCATTTATTCAAACCCCTTTTTTTTTTTCCTAGTTATTTATGCTCTTTATGGATGAAATGCAGGCCACGTGAGACTTTTAATTTCTTAATCTGACTGTGAGTCTTAAATAAGGTCTGCAGCACAGACTATGATGCATTTCCATACAAAAAAAAACAAAAAACCAAAACTTGGAAAAAAAAACCCCTCAACACCACCAACAAAAAGCCTCCAAACAACAAGAAAAAACCAACAAAACAAACAAACAAACAAATAAACAAAACAAAACAACCAAAAGCATTCTGAAAAAAAAAAAAAAGAAAATGCTTCTAAAACACAGAAAAATCAAGGCTTACACACTGAGATGTAATAAAGTTCCAAACCCAGCTTCTGGGATCTCAACATTTATTCTCTACCTACAGACCTGCTTTTGATAATTGTTTCCAGAAATAAGCTACATGGGAAATTAAAATATGCATGTAATATATGTGCTAAAGTTAATTCGTGTTATCAAATTATAAAGAGTAAATGTTCACTGTATAATTATGAGTGTTAAAGATTTGCCCAAACTAATATGGATAAGAGTAAACTGGAAAAACCAAAATAAAAAAATTTCCTCGGCTCTGGAAGGACGGGTGGGACACGAAGAAAGAATGCTTGGAATTACCTGAGAGGGGAACCTAGAAACTCCCATTGCCAGGAATACCTGAAAGAACACAAAGAACCACGGAAGACGGAGATACCAGTCCGGAGACCGAGATGATCACTTCAGATGGATATCTCCATTCGTCTCCGTTGAAAATTAACATATCTACGACACACCCGGGCCCAGCCATCAGCTGCATTGTTCCACCCTACCGGTCCATTCAAACTCCCGATACCAGGACCAGCATGAATAATGAAGATGCCCTGGAGGGGAGACCGTCGAAATCCCTGACTGCATTTAGCGATTCAATGTATAAAAAGGGGACAGCTGGAGACCAAAATTGTGAACTTGGGGGATAGCAGGCTGACAGAGTCTGTATCCGTGTTCACCCAGCGGCGATCCCGGGCTCGACGCTGTCCTTTTACTTGTGGCTTTTCGAGACTGTTATTTTGTCTCAAAATAAAATTCTAAATTTTGATAAATCGAATTTGGTCGGTTTTATTTATAACATGCAGAAAACCCCTGTGCTGCAAACAAAAGCTTTCTTTGATAGTAAAGTCTGGTAAGATAATTCTCCAATGTCTGGTATAGCATCTGTAGTTTACTTCATTTTGATATGTAGACAGCAAACAACCCTTCATGCAGCTTCACATCCTTTTGTTTACACATAGAGTATTTACTGTGCTAAGGCTTACATGGTGGAGTTGGATATGTAGCTTAAGAGAAGGAAAAGAAACAGAGGATGAATTATTTTTCTGAGTCTGACCTTGAAAATGACTGGCTGTAGTTACACCCTAGACAAGAAATTCTATTAGAACAGTATTTTATTTTAAAAACATTGCTTTATCACAAACAGCAAACAGGAACCATTTTAATGCCATACACCTGCCATCTTGTGTTTATATTTCAATAGGTTGAGTTAGTACTTAAAATTTTATGGAACTCTCTGGAAGCACTGTTACTGCTAGTCACTTCCTTTTTTTCCCCTTTAATCTTCAAGGAGTTAAAGGATATGCTGATGTTAGGGAATTAAGAGTAATTGCCCAGCTTCTCTGATGCTGTACAGTACTCTTAAAAGATGATTCAGGTGTAATACCCCTGGAAGTTCATTTAAGACCATAATGTGCTGTATTGTACTGTATTGGAATGAGAGAATATATTTGGATTTTTTTTTTCATAATTTCACATGATTTTAACAGAGTAGAAATTAGTTAATCTCTGTACTCAAGTTGTCACAAATACTTTTTAAAATATACCCATACCTCATCATAGTAAAATGTGAACAGTGCAGAAACAACTTTTTAAAATATTTTAAGAGACTTTTTGCTTACTAGCAAGGAGCACACAGGAAAAAATGTTCTTTGTTTTATAATCACACTGAGTTGGAGAGGCTATCAGATAAAATATGCAAAACAATTGATGCAAAACTAATACTAATTCTGAATAAAGAAAATCGTTCTCAAGGGCCTTAGCACATTGTGAAGTATGTAAAATATCTTCTTACAGAGTAAGATAAAGATTTCAATTAAAAAAAGAAGGTGCATTTGCTTAATTATGCCTTGCTTACATATGGTAACCTTCTGTAAGGTTTGGTCAGAAACAGCTCAGAAATCCTTTCAGAATGGTAATCGTAAGCCAAATTCTGGGGACTAATTAAATGGAATCACTCTAGTGCCTGATACAATAGAGAATTAAATGTCACATGCATCAAGAAAATGTATTTAGTCTCCCTCTCTCTTACAAAATGTGAACAGTGATGTTCAAAATAATTTTCAAATAATCATTCATAAGACTGTAAGACAGAGAAACAAGAAAGGCACCACTCAGAATCTGAGCATTCAAAAGACATGTAGTGTGTGTCAGCACAAGAAAATCTACCTAGAAGTCATGCAAATCATATGCTACACACAGGGCAAAGTTAAAAGGGTTAGGGCTTGAAAACAAGCTTTTTCACTATAGAGTATCTTTGCAACCTATCTCCAAGATCCTCTCACCACAGTTAGATAGACTTTAATTCAGAGCCATAATTTTCCTTTATGCTTTGGTGGATGAATTGCTCCCTCTGATCCAATTAATGAATTCTGATGCAGCAGAAATGAAAGACGTTTTAGTTAAATAATTTGCTATGTTTTTGATAAAAAATGCAAAATGTTTTGACAATGAAAAGGCAGCATATGGTATTTAACAAAGAGGAAATTCTTCATTCATGCTAATTTTAATGCTGCCTATTTAGACTAATGAATAACTCCCCTTTCAAGCTCTCTCAGGAGAAATGCTTTATACAGAAAAAAAGATAAAATTTCTTGGTCACACTGGCTTCTGTTGTCCACAGCCACCTTGCCACAACAGATCAGGGACGGCCATTTCAATAAGAAAGAGACAGATCCTCAACTTTATATTGCCTCTGAGGTAAAAATATAAGTGAGATCCCAATTCCTCTCTGTATCGGATTCATTTTTGTTCCAGCTCTTCCAGAACTGAAGATCAGTTCTATCCTTTGCAGAGATTTCAAAAAAATCTCCAACACTAAATTAAGTATCACATATTGTTCTGCTCTCTCTGCTCACTCAGGCTAAAAATACCCATTCTGCTGAAGTAGAATTCCTAAATATTCATCTCAGATGTTTCATTTAAAAAGGAAGTGGAGTTAAGTAAAGGGGAAAAAAAAACAAACAAACAAACAAAAAAAAAACAAAAACAAAACAAAACAAAAAAAACCCTCACCTCATCCATTTTCTCCCTTAGAAAGAGTCGCTCACTCCAGAGCACTGAAGTCTTAATTTTCTAACACTCCTGCTGTTATCACCCCATAAAATAAAGTGACACTTGAAGTAACATCTCATGGCAACAGTTAGGAAAAATGGAACACTTTTTTTCCTTAGAAATGTTCCAAGATCCCCATTGCGAGTGTAGTTTTTCCTCATAAAATACACTTCAACTGAGGATTCCTACACTTGGATTAACTAGAGCTGTTGAATGCTCTTAATGCAAAATCTAGCACTTAGATGAGGGCAGCACATGCCTTTCCCAAGCATTTTAGGACGTGAAAAAGATGGATTTTTCACCAAGCTGACCACACCAAGAGTAAACCTTTCATGTTTGAACAAAAAAACTGGAAGAGTAGCTAGAAGAGGTGGAGTCATGCAGGGCAGAGGCAGTGGATTGCTCCTCTGTCTCTGAAGAACAGCGTGCTGTGGTGATGGGTTGCTTGGTGAAATGGGGTAGATAGACAGGGATGGCAGGGGAAGTAGGCAGGGAAGAGGTAGCGCTGAAGGGAGATGAACCATTTTGGCACTCCTTCCTCACCAAGAAACCAGAAATGGCGGGGAAAAATTGTGGTGCAGTTGACTATGTTTATGTGCCAAGATTCTTCCCATAACTCCACTGTTTTAGGAAGACTGTTGGTCAAACAGGGAAAGTTTTTCCAGGCACTGGGGTCTGCCTGGATCCAAGAGGAGTCCCTTGCAGCCCGGCTGTGCAAGTTTCTCCCCCAGTCAGTTGTCAGGCAAAGTCTCCTTGGGGACAGAGCCTCCCTCTATTTTCTCTGAGCTGCCTTCCTGCATGTGGCATGCGTTAAGGCTCGCCACAGGTGTACAGCCCTCAAAGTAATTTTTCACCACGTGTCAGAAAATGTATTTATAAGAAATCTGAGGCATAAATAAAAATTAAACTGGTTTCTCACATACTTCAAAAGGGCATGGTCAAATAATGAAAATGAAGAACTAAGTGCTAAGGACAAAATCTGAAGACATGCCACCTAGAGTGCTGGGGAAAACTTAGTTGAGAAAAGCTCACACACACTGGGACAGTCACTATATCATTAGAAAGAAATGAGGTCTGAAGCCACAGGAATCACTTCAGTAACTCAAGAGTAGGGGAAAAGGGGAGACCAAATCTTTCAGGTTTGGCAGATGATAAAAAGGGAGGAGATCTAGAGAAAACGGCTTTTTGAAATGGCAGAGAATATGTTCACACCTTCAGAAAAGAATGTGGAGTGCCTCTATTTCTCTGCTGAGGTTGAGTATCATACCACATTTAAATTAAGATTTTTTGTCATGATTATTTGCTATTTGCACTGTGGTAACAGAATGGTTGGGAATAAACATTCTGGAAAGTGTCTTAAATTCTTTCCCGAACTCCACAAAATGTTAGTGGTACCTTCACAGCACAGTACAGCACCAAAGTTTAAATACATTTTCAATGTGCTACCTATAAAATTAGCTTTTTTTTTTTCCTTTTCTTTTTTAATAAGTTACAAAAGGAGCTTACCTACATTCCCACATGAAATAAACTTATCCCATAAGAGTATTTATCTTTCTAAATGTTGTTATGAATATACAAAGGGGAGGTAATAGACATTCCAAACTTAAGGACAAAAATGAAGACACAAAATGCAGAAAAAATAATTTGCATTAAAATAATCTTCATTATATTATATTTTGAAAATGAATGCTTATGCATTAGCCTAAAAATTAGGCTACGATACCTGGTTTGCTTCCACTAGACTTTACGTCATAATCTGAAACATTGGAACAAAGCTTTGTAATAAATGCATTTTCAAAGTTACATCATAAAGAAACAATAATATTTGATTCTTCAGGAAAATAGGATATAATATCTGAAGAGTCTAAATATACATAAAAATAATTTTAATGTTATGTAAGCATTTAAATAAAATATGTTTACAATAATCTAAATTGTACCAATGATTGCATTTTAGAGATACTCAGAGCAGATTTTTTTTATGAATGTGAAGACTATTTTCTTAAACTTGATTTAAAAAAATAAAAAATCTTTTCAAATATTCAGAAATACTCCAAAATTATTTATTTATTTTAATGTTTCCGTACATGTAAGGTGAGAAACTGAGAAGTATTGGTGCCTATATCCTATTTTGAAAATCTGCACCAGCATGGAAGGTTCACTTCTCATGTGCAGACGTTTAATCCACGAACCCATCTTTTCCGGTGAATGAAGGAAAAATATTGTTGCCAGTCAATCTTTGCAATTCTTAAGGGAATACCGATCAAGTTTTACTGTTTGACAAAGCCAATTAGGGTCATGAGTGACAATAAGATGCTGATCAAGTTCACTCATCTTATGTTTTTTAAGGGATATATCAACTTCCTCCTAATATACTGCACTTCATAATGCTTTAGACTTAACTGTCTGTATCGAAAGCAGTGACCAAGGGAGATTATTACTTATTTCATGCCTGCTGACTGAGAAACTTCTGTTTTCTGGAGAGGCTAACATCGATTAAGGCTGATTTTGTTCTTCAATATAAGTTACATGCTGTTTCTGTACAAAAAAGCAAAATTCATACATGCACACTTTTGCAGACAAGGTCCACCTGAAATACCCTTCCAGGCAAATAAGTGATAATTATTTGGGTATTCATAAACCCGTATCAGAAATCCAGGTACTGTTTTGAGGTTGGAGGATCAAGGTCACAGGAAAAAAGTCAATAAATCACTAATTTCCAGATGAAGTCCTTCTCTCAATCTGTTGTCATTCTGAAGTCCCAAGTTTAAGCATACCTTCCTCATTTGTACATATAAACAAGCTACTAACCAACTTCTTTTAAGTGAATGACATGCACACAAAAAAAGAAAAAACTATTTTCAGGAGCTGCACTCTCTCCTTAAAAGTGCAAATTTTCTGCCCATAAAAATCTGTGGGCCACAATCAAATTACCAAGTGATGCACAACCAAAATGACTATAAAATTAATAAAAATAATTTTATTTTAAAATTTCACAAATTAAATTGTTCCATATCTGTTACGGTTTGAATGCAATGCAAATAATTTGTGTTTTTGTGGAGTTCAAAAAAATTAAAAGAAAAAGTCATGCTCTCTCATTTACAGAGGATTTCCTTTAATGAGTGGTGAATTTTTAGCTAATTTTTAGTTCCCAACAGCCTGTAATGAACCTTATTTTTTTTTTTTCCCTATGATGTTTCTATAAATTAATTCTCTGAAATGGGATGAGAAGAGAACGAAAAATGCAGTAAAATCGAAAATCACAAGCCTGTCTACTTCCTACTGTACTGCACATATGATGCAGCAGCATTATACTTTACTGCCCCTACTACTAAAAAATATTAAATAATCTTGGGAAAGTGTGGTGGTGCAGAACTGTTTTATTAGGTTTTTGTAAGAAGTTTATGTTATGGTTCATTTCACTGTATCCCCAATGTTGTAAATCTTTTTGTGTTTTCTGTATAACAAGGTGTTTTGTGTCAGTCCTCCCACCCTCCTCGCTCTGGGGCAGCATGTCTATCACTTTGGGGGTCCCTCCCAGATTGCAAAATCTCAGGGCTTCAGGTGATAGGTCCCCTGGGGGGAATTCCTTTGGCTCTGGATTTTAGTGGTCCGAGGCTTGGGGGTGGGCACACCTTGTTACCCCCTGAATCCCCTGATTTGTTGTCTTGTTGTAGCCTCCCTGGAACCCATCCCCCGCTTATAAGGGGTAGGAGGGAGATTCAAACTCTCTCAGCTCCTCAGCTCTCAGCTCCTCGGCTCTCAGCTCCTCAGCTCTCAGCTCTCCAGCTCTCTCGCTTGCTGGTCTCACTGGACTGAGGTTGGACCAGCTGCGGACTTCCCACAGCTGGGCCTCAATAAACATCTTTTAACCTACAAAGCTGAGAGCCAGCCTTTTCTCTTCTGCTGCCGTTGCTGTCACGACACTATTGAGTCCAGCTGCCGAAAAGCTGACCTAGCAGGTAATAGCCTGTGTGGCCCCTGGACTGGGAACATCTGTGACTGTGCTGACCAGAGCTAGCCAGAGGTCAGCTCCTGCCCGGTGTGAGAACAGAACCAGACACTGGAAAGATGGTTTTGAATGGCAGATTTTGCATGCCAAAATGTGGACTTTCAAAAATATTTTTAAATACATTTAAATTAAAATGTTTTAATGTTATCTCATATTGGATTATGCTCAAAGATTTTATAAAGGATCAACTTAATATAGCTGAGAATTTTACCTTTGAAAGTTTTCTCAGTTACCTTGAATTCACTTCTTTAAAAGTGGTATTTACTAAAATTATTTTTATGAAACTATTTACTTATAAAGGAAAATTGATGGGCAAGAAAAAGTCATAAAATTATTCAAAGGCATGCTTTAAGGAAAAGGCACTGAATAGCTGAGACTGCCACAGTGTATGCCACAGTGACCGCTTCTTACTGCTCTAACTCTAATGAAAACATCTAGGTGGAAAAACATGTCCTGATTTTTTAATTTCATATATCTCACCCAGCAGGTGATCTATTCCTGGTTGCTTTTGCTTGGCCAAGGCTGGCAGAATCTCTCAGCCCCTTCCCAGTGGTATTCCCATAGGGCTGGAGCTCAGACATTCCAGGCAGTGGACCATGGACCACCTGGAGAACCCAGCTCAGGGCCAGAGCAGCCCTGACATCCCCTTGTCTTCAGCAGTGGCAAAAGTCTAGGCCAGAACATAAAAGAGACAAATGAGTAATGTAAGAATCATCAGCCAGCTGAGAACATTTCATGTTACCATGACCATTATGAAGGACTTTCTGGAAGGATGAGACAAATGTCTTTTACATGTATCAGAACCAATCACAAATTCAACTATCCTAGAATACAGCTTAAATTTTGCAGTCATCACGCCTGCATGGAGAAAATCTTTGGGGCCATTTTGCACAACCACTCTCCATCATTATAGCTGTGCTGCATGTTTTCTGAAGACCACCAGTGCTGTTCATGCTTGACATTTATATTACAAAGTTACCATGCTTGGTATCTTTTTATATGTATATATATATAAAATTTTTTACACATACAGTTTCTAAAGCCCCAGTTCATAAAGACAATATATAACCGCTCCTGTCCCAGATAGATCTGATTTGTTATTGAAACATTTGGATTGCTAATCACATGTATCTGGTGTCTACCAATACACTGATGTACCATCATATGCATATGATTATACATATGTGTACTTTATTCAGCTACACCTATATGTGCAATTAGCCATGGTTAGGCAACACATACATACAGTTCTCTGTGCATGTTTCTCTATCTATATAGAAACACAAAAATATTAACATTTTCTTACCTTTTGAAGTCACAGTGTGAAATATTTATAAAGGCAAACACACAGTTCTGGGTGCTGTCTACAAAACCTCCCTCTTTTTCAGTAAGCGTCAAGGCAACAGACTAGAAGTGTCTTCTCCCCGAGGTAACTGTCTCATGGAAGTAAAATAGCAATGCAAAACAAGAGTTAGCCAAAAATATCTTCTGCCCCAAGAAATCACTTGGAAAGAAATGAAGTTAAAATTCCCTTCTCAAAATGAGATTTATCAGTTTTACATTTTTTATCAGGTCAGCAGAAAATCAAGGAAAAGGATTTATTAAGCTGACACTAAACATTGAGTAAAAGTTGAATTCAATTCAGTCACATATGAATAAATTCTGCATCTTTTTAGCATCATAGTAGAAATTTCTGATGGACACCAAAAGTTTAAGGGTATTTTTGAATTTTTATCACTTTGTGAGTTGAAGAAAGATATTGAATCAAACAAAAAGATCTTGTTTTGATGAAAACTGCTCAATATCTTCAGGAAGAAGAAAGGCTAAAACCATATAATTGCATGACCTCTACTGCACCCTTCACATGACCATTCATTAATGAGCCAAGTCAGTAGATTGTTGTGCTCCTAATCTGAGAAACCCTTGCCACTGTCCAATTTTTAAACGTAGGGATTAAAGCAGTTTATCCTACAATAATCTGGATAATTAATTTTGTGACAATTACATACAGGAATCAAGGAGGTTAACATTTTTTGATTACAAGATTTTGATTAATGCTTATGCTGTTTCATTTTAATAGTTATCAAACATTATTCTTTAAGAAACAGAATTTAAGTACAGAGCTGAAGTTACGACAAAGAAAAAACCAACAACCTTTCATCACCTTTGTCATTCTTTTGATTGAATATCTCTTTTGTGAAGGCACTCATTACAAGTACAAATTATTTGTTGAAATCTGACATTCAAGGCTGGTGATCAAAATAAATCCCTTAGTATTCACAAATAACAAGATCTTTGTTATCACCAAAGAAGTTGCAAGTGTTCAAACACATATTTCCCTGGGCTGCTGAAAAACACGACCCTCTGAGCAGTTAAATGTTTTTAAGTCAGTGTCTGTCTTTCTGACAATGTTAATAAATTAGTGTTGGCACTCATGCTGTAGGACATAATCATCTTTGTCATGATGACTGGTTGGGCTAGACTGTGCCATATGCCAAAGAATTGCAAGAGCATAAAACTTCTCTCGCTGCACCCACATACAATCACGGTCTTTCATTTGAGGCAAGAATACAGCTTATTCCTACAGTTTGGATTTAACTAGACTTCCCTTGTGTCATAGAAAGGTGGTTATGAAATGTCATCTCACCTGTTTGTTACCAGGGCTTTTTCATTTTCTTCATTTAGGATGTTGCTAGTACCTTTTTGTTATTGTTGCTTTATATGTGCCTATGTACATTTATGTATGTGTAAAATAATCCAAAAATTTTGACCAGCCAGACACACATACTCTAGAGGCTTCTCACCAGATATGTATCTTGGATTTTCAGCATTAACACTTTCAACCTGATTACAAAACTTAATACAATTATTTGGATGATGTTTTCCAAAAAAAAAAAAAAAAAAAAAAAAAAAAAAAAAAAAAAAAAAAAA
>JANEHK010000071.1:1774436-1784881 GCA_025960845.1 Tachycineta bicolor | reverse complement strand
AAAAAAAAAAAAAAAAAAAAAAAAAAAAAAAAAAAAAAAAAAAAAGATGAAAGAGTACTGTATAAAACCACATAAATTTAATTCAGAAAGTAATAGCCCTTCTTAGAAATGGTTGTTCCCAGACTTTCTTTTGCCTCCCACTAACTAAGATTAGTCTTAATTTTTTGGGGGGATAAGAGTTTTAAGAGGAATTCCTGAATCACTTCAGACAAACATATCTACATCCCCCTTTCCATCTGCCTGTGAGCAGCATGAAGGATGTGCTGTGCTGGTGGTTATTGATGGCAGTGGAGGTGGGTGCTGGTCTCTGCTGTTGCATTCCCTGAATCTCTAACACATCACTGAGACTGCTTAGTCTGCCCATGTCTCTCCTCCACGTTTAGAAGGAAGGTGTTAGTTTTCCTAACCTCAGTGGTATAGAGATTGAAATTTTGTCACTGCACTGCTAAGATTTCAGTCAGTTCTGGAGATGTTTAAATTCTGCCTGCCATCATACCTCAGCAAGTACAAGTACCAACAGACCGTCAAATAAAATATATTCTGCCTATTCACGAAAGGAAAATGCACAGGGGGAACATGGCATTTGGGAATAAGGCAACTGACAGAAGTGGCACTGCAATTGATTGGTCTGCTTTTGTCTCAGGCAAGAAATAATAAGTCTCATTTAACAGGGTTCATTTAACATTATGAGTCAAATCACCTCAGCATTTTGAAGACCACGATCTGTGGTATCCTGAAAAGAGGAGAAAAGAGTACTTCTATTTATATGTTCTAAATATCAACCCTATTCAATTCTGTCATTTTAGCAAGATGTCCTACTTATATTTTCTTTCTGAAATGAGGTTAGAGCAAGGGACCTCCACATTTTAGGGCAGCAATGGAGATAACAAACCAAGAATGGAGTACAGTTTGAAAGCAGCAATTTCAGGCTTATATCTTTGGGGACATAATTGATAAGGAAAATTAATTTGGATAGCTCTCAGTAACCATGTTATGCAGTCACAGTCTTCCACACATGTTGTCTTATGCACTGAGGTTTTCTAAACAGCTACTGCATAAAGATACACACAAAGTTCTCAAGTCTTAATTTGAAATACTTTGTGCTATGTAGGGACAAGATGAAATTTATAAACATAAGATTTGACCCAAATATATAAACTTTATTTCAATATTCATGAGACAAATAAAAATGAATCTCTGAAGTCACCCTTTCTACCTTTTCATTTCTCTTCATGTGAAATCTATTTTGCACAGACAGGATAATTACTATATATTCCATTTCTTTTTCTTCCAAGTGGAGAAATTAGAATTATTTTCACAGTGAAGAGGCAAAACTCTTCCTGTCACTATGCTTCAAATTATTTTAATTCCTTTTGTTATTTGTTAGTTATTTCAATCAAAACATCCAAACTTCACTTCTCTAAACCATTAAAGAAGTTTGCAGTCATGCAACTTGGGTTAGTAACGTAAGTATAAATAAATGCATTCATCCATATTTGCAAAAAATAGGTCTAGGGGTCTTTTTTTTTTTTTTTTTTTTTTTTTTTTTACTATAATTACTTTCTAGTTTAAACAGAATTTAAGATGTCCTGATTTCTTATATTTTTATGGTAATAACTGCTTTGATAATACCAAACACATTACTTATAAGCTTTATGAATCTGATTGTGAAAACATTCAGTTCTTCACAAGGCACAGTCATTATCGCTAATCAAAATTGGTATGGAAATACTTCAAAATGCACAAAAACACGTCTCTGACATTTTAAGCCAATCAAAGGAACATCGTGACTTCACAATTTTTAGATGAAACTTCTTTCCTGTGATTTTTATTTAGGAATTTTCTGTTGAAGGGTTGTAACAAATTGCTTTGGGAAAGAATAAACAATTAATGTAGTGTCAACTATTTCTCCCTAATATGAAATGAAACACACAGGTTTGATGGGGGAAAAAAAAAAAGAATAATGCATTAATAGTTCCTTCACTCTTAAATATTTCTCATTAGTTCCTTTGTGCTCAATTTTATATAGTAGATTCATAGAATCACCGAATAATTTATGTTGGAAATTAGGTTGGAAATTAAAATCATTAAGTCCAACCATTAACCATTTCCACCACTAAAACATATTCTTAAGTGTAACATATACAGGTCTTGTAAATCCCTCCAGCAATGGTGACTCTAGGACTACCCTGGACAGTTCCAGTGCTTGATAAGTCTTCTGGTGTCTGGTGTAGAAATGTTTTCTAATACCCCAATTAAACCTTCCCTGGAGTAAGCTGAAGCCATTTTTTCTCATCTTCGTACTTGTAACTTGGGAGAAGAGATTGAACCTCACCTGGCAACACCCTCCCTTCAGGGAATTGTAAGACAACACTAAGGTCCCTCCCGAGTCTCCTTTTCTCCAGACTAAACCCCTCCATCTTCCTGAGCTGCTCCTCATTAGACTTGTGCTCCAGACCCTTCCCCAGCTCCAGTGACCTTCTGTGGATGGGTTCCACATCAATGTCTTTCTATCCCAAAACTTATCACAGGATTTGAGGCGCAGCATCAACCAAAAACCCCCCTCAACAGGGGGATGGTTTCTGCCCAGTCTGGCAAGCCACAATGCAGGTAGCCTTCTTGGCCACCAGGGCTCTTGTTCAGCTGTTGATGACTATCAAGCCGGGTCTTTTTCCCCAGGGCAGCTTTGCAGCCATTCTGTCCCCTGCCTGGGGTCGTTGGGTTGTTGCTGCACTCAAGTGCAGGAGCTGCCTCTTGGCTTTGTTGAACCTAAGGCCACTGTCCTCAGACTATCCATCCAGCCTATCCTGATCCCTCTGCACACCCTTCCTGCCCTCCAGCAGATCAACATTCCTGCTGAATTTGGTGTCATCTGCAACTGACTGAAAGGTGCACTTGACCCCCTCATCCAAATCACTGATAAAGAGATGAAGTAGGGTTTTCCCAAATATTGAGCTCTGGGGGCACCACTTGTGACCAGCAGCCAACTGGATTTATCTCCCTCCACCATCACTGTCTGGGCCTGGCCATCCACATAGTTTTTAGCTCAGTGAAGAATACACTTGTCCAAGTCACGAGCAGCATGTTTGTCCAGGAAAATGCTGTGGGAAATGGTGTCAAAGGCTTTATCACCATGTAATACAAGTCCAGCTAGGACAACAACCTCATCCCTTCCTCCATTTACTAGCCAGGTCATCTTCTCATTGAAGGCCATTGGATTGGTCAGGAAGGACCTGTCTCTCAAATGGTGCTGGCTGGGTCTGATCTGCTGGCTGTCCTGCACATGCTGTGTGATTGCACTCAAGATGATCAGCTGCATGACCTTCCCCAGCACTGAGGTCAGGCTGACGGCCCTGTAGTTCCCTGTAACTTCTTTCCAGCTCTAAGAGATGGGCTTGTCGTTTACTACCTCCAGTCTTCTGGGACCTCCCTGGTTAGTCAGGACTGCTCATAGATGATTGAGGGTGGCTCAGGGAGCTCTTCTGCCAGGTCCCTCAGAACCCTTGGTTGGATCCCACCCAGCCCCTGAGGTTTGTGTGTCTCTAAGTGGTGTAGCAGGTCACTGACCTTTTCCACTTGGATTACATGGCTTCATTCTGTTCCCCATACCTTTCCTCCAGCTCCTGGGGCAGAGTACTCAGGGGATAACCAGTTTTACTATTAAAGGCTGAGATAAAGATGTTGAGTCTCAGCACACCTCCCATCCTTTTTCACTGTTTCCCGTTTATCCAATAAAAGATGGAGATTGTCCTTAACCCTTCCTTTGTGGTTGATGCATTTTTTATTGCATTTTATGGCAGTAGCCAAATTAAGTTCTACTTGAGCTTTGGCTCTTTGGATTGTACTCTTCCCTGTATACTCTCCTGATTTCATTGCAGAACTCCTGAGTTGCCTGATCTTTATTTCAGAGGTCTTAACATTTTTTTCTGTTGAGTTTCAGCCAAAGCTATCCGTGCATCTCACTCAACTTTTGGCACATGGGAATTACCATTTCCTGAGCCTAAAAGATTTTCTTCCTGAAAGATATAATAATACTCTTAATGTCATAATAATTATGAGGTGGTGGTAGGAGTAGGAAGAATTTAAGAGACAGATACCATTGCCTCTTATTTCAAATTACTGGGGTTTTTTTATTCTGAAAGCAAAATTAGGAAGTTTTTTAAAAACATGGGTTTCTTTTAGTTATCACTCTGTCTTCTAGTCTATTTCCTGTGCCAGAGGAAGCATTACTAGACAAATATTAAAGGATTAGATTTTGCATCCAAAGTTCAGACATCTGACTTATTAAATTAGAAGGAATTAAAACATTTAACAAAAATAAGAGTTGAAATAATAGGTTTAAGAATTCCCACCTCCTTTGTGAAGTAGATAGGAACTGGTTTTACTTGATCTGTAAACAGGTATGTGAAGTAATTTTTTTTCCTGAGCTTGTCATACCACCACAATAATCAGCACTGCTGAATCACCAGTTTTCACAAATGACATTACAGTGTAAGCAATAGCATCAAAGAACTTACACTAACCTCAGTCTGTGTGCATAGAGCAGATGCTCAGTGGTGCATATAAGAGTAAGAAAAACCTCTCAACATCTATGAAGCACAGAACCCTAGATACTGGTTCTTAGTCTTTTCTTGGTTTTCTTAGTTTCAGAAAAATCTATATTACCGTGCTTCTTCAGGTCAGAGTTAATTAAAGTTTGTTTGGGTTTGTTTTGGTTTGGTGTAGTTTTTTTGTTGGGTTTTCTTTTGTTTGTTTGTTTGGTTGGTTTTGGTGGTGGTTTTTTTTGTTTGGTTTTTTTTGGTTTTTTTTTTTGTTTGTTTGTTTTTTTTTTTGGGTTTTTTTGGGTTTTTTTCTTTGGTGATTTTTTTTTAAACTTTGAAATAATCTTTTAAGAGAACCATCTAGTTGACCACCAAAGATCACAGACAGAAGACTTGCAAATAATATCAGTTTGAAAACTCATAGCTGAAGTACATATGCTGAAAATTCCTTTTGTATAAAGTAAGTTTAGCATGGATATTTTCATACAAGATGAAAAGATTCCATCTCCTGTTACAGCAACAGCTGTAAATTACCAAGTCTCCATTTGTCTTCAAAGGAACTCTGAACTCACAGTATACCTTCAGTAGATTCCTTCAAAGTATACAGTTCTTGGAATTTACTGAACAGGTTAACAGGTAATCATAGGATATATACACATCTGCACAAAAAATATATTTCTTTATCAGGGAAAATTTAAAGGCGTATTTAAGTACTTGCTTGCATACAACCTAAGAGAGCAATTTTCAGCTACACTCTCAGGCCATAAGTGTATAAGAGTAAGCTACTTTTTGTGGTGTGCTTGCTCAGAGATTGGAAAGAGCCACAATAAGAGAACTGCTACCTGTTTAGGCAGAAAACCAAAATAACAGAGAATCTTCTGTAGCTGATTAGTTAACCAGGAAGTTTTCAAAACATAGAAAGATTTGATTTGTGTTATATTTTTCAAAGGAAGTCGAAAGAAAATTATAATATTGCAATATCAGCGTTATTTTAGGAGGGGAAAACAAAAGCCAGTTCTTGAATCAAAGTGGGGTCTCTGTTTTTTTTTTTTTACTCACACAAATAAAAATGCATGTTTCTACTAAAATAATAAAATAATAGTATAAAAATGTTTTTATTTACTGTAGCTCTGTAGCTCTTTAGTTTGCTATAAATGGTGTGAAGGTGCGTGTGGGTTTTTTTTTTTTTTTTGTTATTGTTGTTTTGTTGGGGGGTTTTTAACAAATGTTTGATTTCTTCAAGCATTAAGGGCTTCTATCGTTTAGAATTCCACATATATTACTTGTAGCAAGTCAGGACATATATAGCAAGCAATACCACATTATAACTGTATTTCTGGATGCTGTATTAATGGCTGCCATAAATGTGGCAGAAATACATTAAGGAATATTTTTACTTGAATTTGAGAAGTAGAAATCAGACAGAAGTTTTATAAACTGCTTACACTTAACAAATCAAAAGTATTTTCTGAAGACAGACATTGGCTTCCATGAAAGCTAAACCACTTTTCCCATTCAGAATAAGTCTTAGAAACTGAAGGAAATCTACTGAGGTTTAAATTTTAAAATTAAATCCAGATTTTGTGGAGACATGTAATTATGTAATTACGCATCTATAGATTTCATGTTATTCCTTTATATAATTAGAAGTGCTTGTACATTTCTAGAGCTTTGAACTATTTAAGTACTTAGCCTTAAGGGCCTTAGCCAAAACTGAATATAAGATACATATATGAACATAAGATATTTGTGATGTATGCAATATTTAATTTAGGATTTAATTTTGATTTGCATGATATTTTATTGTGTCATATGGAACTTCCTATACTCAAATCAGAAAGTTTTGATGAATTTCAAATTAGGCAGCTACATTGTATTGATCATTATTACCTAAACCAAAACCAAAACAAAACCAAAAACAAACAAAGAAACACCCAAAATCAAACAAGCAGGGAAACACCACTTTCTTGCTGGTCAGAGAACAGAGCACTAGGAAAGAGCCATCCAAGAGCTGTAATTCTGGTGACTGGTTGCCCTAATATATGCTGTGTATGTGCTTAACCACACAGTCTCTCCTAGATTGTCATTAGCACACACTCCTTGCAACATTAGAAATTAATTGGATGCTAAGCATTTTAATCATTAATAAATTCAAAGTCTGTTACATCCATTAGGTTGTAGGAATATAATTATTCCTAGGTTTTTTTGTGTAGTTACTTGTACCTATCAAATATCCAAGTTAGGCATTTAAGAATAATCACTACCTGTCACATATACCAGTGTAACTAGAACTCATTAAGTGATTACTGGCTAATTGGAAAACCAGTGACAGACAAGAATGGGGAGAAATAATACATTCAACCAATTTCTGCAATTATTAGCAAGTAGAAATAACTTAAAGGAAGAAAAATACTCCTGCATATATGAAAATGACAATACTTTCCAGATTTAGGAGGTGTCCTCAAGTCCAAAACCAGAAAAGGGTATCTCTTTATTGGTAAACCATGTTAAAGCATTTAAATGATATACAAAATGCCTAACGAAATTCAGGCACCTGTTCAGGTTGAGAACATTTCTTACCCTCGGTGTTTCCTGTTGTTTTCTTCGATATCTATCCATCTATCCATCGTGATGGTGAAATTTGCCAGCACTAATCCATTGGAACCAGCTGGAACCAGTTATCAGTGTCTGTTCAAGATTCAGATGCATACAGAAACATTTAAGGAATAGTGAAGTGGTTGGTTTATTTTATAAGGTAGCCAAAGAACACATTATTGCCACCTCTGGCCTTTATATGAGATAGCTTGAAGAAGGAAAAAGTTACTTCCTAGTTTTCCTTTCATTGCTATCTCATTTTGACCTTTTAGCAGTCCTGTCATAGTAGGAAGATCCAGAGAAGACCAAGCTAAGAACATAAATCTATACCATTTCTTTCAATAAGCAGCAAGAACAATCCATTAACAAAATTAGACAGCAAGCATAATAAAGGAGAGCACAGTATCACAGACTTGAAATAGATTTTGTTTCCTGTTTGGCAGGATTATGTTCTGTCTTTGGCCCAAGGCTGCTGAAGCATGTGGAATTACAGACACAGGAAGCAGAGGCTTACTCATCATGGGGTTTCTTTCTTGATTTATCCTTTCTGAAGACCTCAGCATCAATAGAAAAGATAAATTATCTTTTGCCAATTTCAATCAAGCCTATAATTTAGAGCCTAGATTTAGGAGATGTGAAGTCCTAACTCCTAAACTCTTACTATAGATACATCCGCTATAAATTAAATACACATAAGTCCTAAGCTTTAGTGCAGTGAGTTATCCTTGGAGACACTCAAAACCAGATATATCCTTAGCTACCAGCTCTAGATAACCATTCTTGAAGAGCAGAGTTGGGCTAGACAATCTCTAGCTGTCCTGACAAAAATCGACCACCCTGTGAATTTACTTTCCTCCTCTTAGAGCAAGCAAAAAGTTTCAACAATCCAAATAAAACCAGTGCACACCACCCAGACTTGCCCTTTCTGCCTGAAAAATGACACGTGAGGTGAGCTGAACCAGTGACCATTGCTCTTCCCTGCTTCTGAACCTGTCACTTGGGCAGCATCACAACCAGGGTTGCTTCCCAGTGATGTGGCATCACTCATCCTGTGTGGGAAGGTTGCAGAACAGACCACATATGTAGTATTTGTTGTCTGATTTATTTAAACATGTTTATAAAGATAATCCTTTACAGGTAATACTTGAGTCAGCAGAAGGAGTGCAAGGTGAAGAAAAGCAGTGTTCTTTTCCCAGCAAAGGGGAAGATGGGCTTGGTACTAATGCTGAATTGATTTTTGTAAATTCAACATCAATACTGTCAAGCATAAACACCAGTAATGAGCGTTACCATTAACCGAGTGGCAATGAAGGAACAATTCTCCCTTCTTCCTTTTTTCAAATATTTGAAAAGGACAGAATTGCTTTTTGTATCTTGCCATTTTCTCTGTGCTTCCATCAAAAAATGTACTATTCTACATATTTATTATTTTTTTTGTTTTTCCCTAGGGGCACTTTGGCACATCTTGAGCTTGCTCTCTTTAATTTACCAGTAATTTGTCGTTTTTGTTTTGCATTTGCACCCTTGGGGTCTCTGATATTGTCCTGTGCTTGTACTTCCAAGGATTTTGCTACCAGTGGCTTTGCTCTCAGCAGCCCTTGCCATTGCATGTGGTGGTGTGAGAGGTAGTTTTATTAAGATAATTTGTGTAATTTGTTTACAGTTCTTGTGATAAGCTTTGTAATGGTTTGTTCTATGTAGCCCCTTTTCCTCATTGGTTCCTCCCAAGCGTGTTTGTAATGTAACGTTCTATTATCTGTCAATCACCCCTACTCATCACCTGCTTGTCACTCCTCTCTCCTTCCCCTTGGGCGCCCTGTCCGTCACTTTGGGGCCCTGCCCTGGAGTCCAGGATGTTCCAGGGAGGGCATCAAATGATAAGCGGGCGTCCTGGAAATCCCCTTCCCTCCCTCTTGGATTGGTTCTTCTGGTTGTTGTTCACTCCTCTTGATGCACCCTGAGTTAGCCGGATGGGACGGTCCCCTGTCACCTACCCTTGTTCCACCGCTGGTTATAAGCAGCTATCAAGCCTTTGTTCGGGGCTCTCACAAGCAGCAGCTGTGAGGAGTTCTCTTCTCCCTGCTCAGAAAATCGTCTTTTCTCCTGCCGCCATGGTCATCATAACATAGAGGTTTGTCGCCAAGTGTGGGGAACCAAGACCCCATGGGGAGGAGGGAGCTAGTGAATCTAGCGACCCTGACACTTAAGTGTAAGCTGCGGTGAGGCTGAGCTAGTACATGGGCCAGCGCTTCAAGGCGCAAGGCAGACACCACGACAATTGCATAAATGAGAGGTGAATTCGGAATTTGGCAGATACCTCCTCCACTTTATGACTTGGTTTAGTTGACAAGGTGTTTTTTGGTTAATGGTTGGATTCAATGACTTTTTAGGTCTTTTCCTATCTTAATGATTCTATGATCCTGTGAATGAGGCAGGTTTCCCAAAAGCATCTGAGCAATGGAAGCTTATATTTCTAAGCGCAAGAACACAGAGGAGAGAGAGAACTCCACTCTGCTATTAAATCCACTCTTTTTATTTATTCTGTTGTAATGACAGTCAGACAGCAGTGTCAAGTACTAACTCCCCTCTTACTGGAAACCTGTCTAATTGCCTAAGCGTTTGTTGAAGGTTAGGATTTTTCTTTTTCCTTTTCTTTCTCTCAAGGAACTTTCTCCCATTTGTTGCCTAAGTGATGGGAACAACCGATACATAAGAGACAGAGGATATGGCTTAGGAGAAGAAGGAAGGGTGCAGTTGGCTGCACCTAGCCAAACGCTCCTAGCTGAGGGGCTTTCTCTTGGAAAGTGCAGAGATACTGCCAGATTTTGTCTGGGGAGTGAGGGGCTGGGCTTGGCTCTCACTCTTGGTACTGGAGGGGAATGGTTGAGTTGCTGCTACCACAGGGAGAATTCGCTGCCTTCACGGAGTTTTGTCCTTCACTGTTTTTCCTAATGTGGGTGTGCTCTTCAGAGTGGCCATTGAACTGGGACCTTTTTTTTCCAACACCAGATCTCACTGGAAAGGACCCTCATCATCCACTTGGGTACCTCAGGAAAACCTGAGACCCTAATCTCCTCCTCCCCACTATTGCACAGCCCTGCTATTGTTTTTGCTGCTGCTTCAAGTTTTTCACTACATTATAACTCAACATCCCATGCCCACTAGGACATCCCTGTGGCTCCTGCTATGGCTGTGGAGTATATGCTACATTTTGTTTGTGTCCTAGGGTAACTTTATGATGCTTGTATCCCCAGTCGTCTGCTCTGTTTCTGCTGTATATTGAGTCCTGTGCCTTTAAGACTGGTTCTA
>JANEHK010000071.1:1725050-1768381 GCA_025960845.1 Tachycineta bicolor | reverse complement strand
CAGAGGAAATAGGGTGCAGTGTGGGATACATTTTATATTATTGAAAAAAGAGTTTATGGACTCTGCACAAAAATTCAAACAAATTTCAGTCATTCATAAATCTCCCTGTTACAAAATGCAATGAGCCCATCTTGCCTCTTTAATCTACCATTGTAGTTCTTTGAAAGTGTCTTCATATGATGGTGGGTTTTCAGTTTGGTGTGATTGTAAACATGCTGAACTGAGTTTCTATCGAGAGATAGAAAGAATGACTCTACTTAAGTCTTGAACTACCTGAGTATTTGTTTCAAAAGAAACACTGAAATGGGAGGGAAAGAGATAACTTTAGAGAGAATAAGGGAATCTAGGTTAAAAAAATATGCCTTGATATTTGGAAAAGCTAAAATATCTTCCTGATAGGAAAATATTCTTAAGCATGCAGTTAGAAGAATATTAAAACAGATAATACTACTTTTCTATTCAATAAGAAACAGAATTTATTTTTTGATTTTTTTTCCTACTCTCCATATTACACTAGAAATTAATTCCATATAATATAACAAGTGAAGCTCACTTTTTCTTATCTAATTAACATGTATAACATCAGGCTTAAGAATATCTATGCTAACACATGCAGACGTTTATTGTAATTTCTTAGGTACTCAAAATCCCTTGTCTTCTCTGTTTTTGTTTTTAATCTACCCATTACCTACTGTTTTTTTCTCCTAAACACTTTTGCACCAGTTTAAAAAGCACATAGCTGACCTGTTTCAAATTTGCAACCACTATGTTTCAAGAAATATGTACAATGCTAAAATAGTTTTAATAATTCAGTCTTTCCTATATCTCTGTTCCCTCTAGTTCTCTTCAAGTTTCTGCAACAAAATAGAAGAAAGTCTTCTAAAATGTTACGCTTGCAAGTGAAGTAGTCAATTCCCCCGATTTTATTCTCATCCAGGTATACACTTCAAAACAAGCAGAATGCTCACACGAAAAAAAACCCCTCCCAAATATTACCCAGTATTCAGGCTTCAGATGTGCACTCAGAATAAACCACAGTATAGTATCATGAATTTAAATGTAACTACATGGACAAGAAAATAAAATTGCATTTGTACCATAATTGAAAGTCAGGAGGGTACAACAAGAATGTCATTCTGTATATTTGTTAAACTTATAAATTTAAATAATAATTTTTAAAAAGTGTATCAATTTTAACATGCTCATGTGTGTAGTGGTGTGAGAGTGGTTTTATTAAGTTATTTTTGTAAGATTTTTAAGTTAGTTTTGTAATGGTTCAGTTCACTGTATCCCCCTGTGTTCTGGAACAGTTTTCCCTCCCCATGAGTTAGTTATTTAAGTAGACGTTTTATGTCAATCATTCCTTCCCTGCACCTGTCCCTGTCAGCTTCCCCCCCCCTCTCCTCGTGGTCTCCCTGTCTGTCACTTCAAGACCCTTCCCTGGATTCTGGAAAGATCCAGGAGAGGTGTCGAGTGGTAGGCTGGTGCCCGGGGAATCCCCTCTTACCCTTCTGTGATTTGTCAATGGTTCCAAGGTTGACACCCCTGTTACCACCCCTGTGTTCCCTGGTTGGCTGACCCGTTGTCAGCCCTCCCCCATTTATAAGTGGCTGTCAAGCTTTGATCTGGGCTCTCTCTGGGCAGCAGTGGTCTGAGGCAGAGCTCCTTGCTGGACTCCCCTTAATAAACTACCTTCTACCCTGCCTAAAGAGAGACGACTCTTTTTCTGTCTCCGCCATCGCAACTCCATCGTGTCCACTCGCTGATGTGGGGAACCAAGAACCTACCGGGAGGAGGTTACTTGCCCTGCCTGTAACCCCGACTGATCCTCCTAGTGGCAGTGCAGAACTGAGCTAGCCTGCACACCTGCCAGATGTGAAAGGACACTACTGTACATGTGCATATATATTTTATATTAAAATGGTTTGAAAATTATACTCTTTGAAAAACAACTGTTTTATTTCAGAAAAGATCCCAAACCTAGTAATACTGCTTTTTACAGAAATGTTGCTTTTACTGTAGGGAGAGGGACACATTTAAAACTTTCTGAAATGGTGCAGAACATAGAAGTACTCCATTATGTTCCTGCAAGTTATTGCATGATAAGCTCTGGTCAACAAAAGGCGCTTCCATACTTCTGGCTTATGGAGTACTGGCTTCCAAACTGACTCATAAATCATCTCCTGGGAACACTCTTAGGAGAGTTCAGACAAGGTGCTGAAGTTTGAAGCAGTCATTAAAACTGAATCAATTTCCCAGAGAACCAGACACTATTCAGAATTTTCTTTTATCATGAAATCACTCACATTAAAGTAAAAGCTTGAGGGTTTGTTTACAGTATCCAAAACCAGAAAATTGGCATGTGCTTATCTACACTGTAGCTGAAAAAGCAAAGAAGGCTGTGCTTAACATATTTACTCTGCATTCATTGTGAAGTGTGTAAGCTTGCACTTACTTGACTTCCTATAGAAGGCTTTCCTGAAACACTACTTGTCATAAACTGTTCTGCCAAAAGAAATCCCATTCACCATTGCAGCAGCCCTCTTGTTAGAGGGTAGAAATGAGCCAAAACAGACTTCTTGCTCATTACAGCATGAAAATGACCCTGGTTTATTCCTCATAGCTTAGCCATCCTGACTTCAACTATTAATTGACTCTGGTTGCAACAAGCTCCTACTGTAGGCTTCCCTTGCAGTCTCTGACTGCTGGTTATTTCCTGCTAAACTATGACTACATATATTAGTTTAGAGACTCTGAATGCAGGCTTTTACCTAGCTAGACTATGACTTCAGGTTCCAAAAAAGGCTCTAACTGCAGACCCAAACCGACCTCACAGCAGCTTTTTGGTTTTTTTTTTTTTTTTTTTTTTTTTTTTCCTCTCTCCCCAGAATCCATCTTCTTCCTGATTCTCTCCCACTAGCTAACCCACTCTCTTTTATTACACTTATCTTTATTGGATATAGCTGTTTCTCATCAGGGGTGAGACTGAATTGGGTAATTAACACAGCTGTGACTTATCAGGGGCAAGGTCACCTGTATTCCCTTCTCCTATAATTCATTATCAAAAATGTTTACTTTTTGGATATGCTAGCTTTGACACTTAACTTCCTTTTAGTATTTTGTATAGAGTTTAGACTGTTTTAATCTCATGCAGCTGCTTTCAGCAACATAATTACAAGTCTCTCATCATTCCCTATATAAAGGGTGAAGCAAATCTCTAGTGGGGGTTATATTTCACATCTCTCTACATGTTAACAAACATACTATTAAAAAATTCTTAAAAGGGTAAAAGGTATCTTGTTCAAACCCCTGAGAGGAGATTTTAACCACTTGAAAGTTACAGTGGTTTTGAGATAATCACAGACAGCTACTATCGAGAGATACTGCAACAGATATTTTGAAGTCAATCACCTAAATATACTGAAGATTTCAAAAGGAAAGCAATACAGATAACTAAGACAGGAAAGCTTCTAAAAAGGTTAATATTGTCCAGGTTTTGCCCTCCACAACCCAAGAGATTCCATAAAAAAATATTTTTCCATTGTTCTATTCTGATTTGCCCTGATGTCAACATGCCTCCTGGAGATGTGAAGTATCCTTTTCTTTTCCAGTGTTGGAACTGTAGTGATAGGACAAGAAGTAGCGGGTATAAATTGAAAACGGGCAAATTTATATTAGATATTGAGAAGATTTTTTTTTTTACAGTGAGAGTGGTGAGGCATTGAAATAGGTTGCTCAGAGAAGCTGTGGTTGTCATATCCCTGGAGCTGTTCAAATCAACTTTGGATAAGGCCTTGAGCCACCTGGCCTAGTGGAAGGTGTCCCTGCACAACAGAAATGAGTTGATCTTGAAGGTCCATTCCAGCCCTTTAACAGTTTTAGTTTCTATGATGATTTTCTATATGAGGAGTATAGTTATATTTATAGATATATTAATATACATATATACATGCATAAATACACATCTCTATCATGCAGAAGCTGAAGAACAGAGTGAAAAAGTAGATAAAATTCTGAGTTGCTATGGTTATATTTAGATCATATTCACCATATTTCATCACATCTAGGATGATAGAATCATAGAATGGTTTATGTTGGAAGGGACCTTAAAGATCATCTCCTTCCAAGTCCTGTGCCATGGGCAGGGGCACTTCCACCAGACCAGGTTGCTCAGAGTTTGATCCAACCTGGCCTTGAACACTTCCAGAGATAGGTCAGCTACAGCTCCTCTGGGCAACCTGTGCCGTGGCCTTATCACCCTCAAAGGAACAAACTTTTTCCTAACCTCTAATCTAAACCTAACCTCTGTCAGTTTTAAGCCATTGCCCCACATCCTGTCACTCCAGGCCCTTGTAAATAGTCTCTCTCCATCTTGTATGTTTCCTTCAGGTGCTTGGAAGGCCACAATTAGGTCCTAAAACTTTGCCTTCACCAAGCTGGAGCCACAACTCCCTCAGGCTTTCCTCACGGCAGAGCTGCTCCATCCCTCTGATCACCTTGATGTGTCCTCTGGCCTGGCTCCAACAGGTCCCTGTCTTTCCTGTGCTGGGACCCCAGAGCCGGATGCAGCCCTGCAGGTGGGGTCTCAGCAGAGTGGGGCAGAGGGGTAGAATCTCCTCCCTCAACTTTGGAAGAACCAAAGACGTGACAGTCATAATGAACAGAAAATACCATGTATTCTCTGCAGATTAGACATTAATCTAATGTCTAATTTTAGAGGTTCTTTGGGTAATGTGTCCATCTTTGAATTTCTTTGAGTACTACTGATGCCATAGGAAAAACAATGGGGCAATTATTTCTACCCACAAAATATTCCTAATTTCTCTTTCTGCTGATGAACTCTTATATTTTCAACACCAAAACGTAATTTCAAGTGGGAAGAAAAGAAAGAAAGAAAGAAAGGAAAAAAAAAAAAGTGCTGTATAAAAACTGTCCTATCATCCTAAAATTAACTATACCTTCATCTATATGAAATGAACCCTACAGCAGTGGTACAAATAGCAACAACTCATTTTGTTCCCCAGACAAAACTTTTTTCTATTTAGCAAATCTTGCTGGTTCGTTTATGTGCTACTTGGTAGCTTTTGTCATCTAGTGACCACCATTAAAAACAAGAATGGATTTTTATAAATTTCAACATGATCTGGGCACCTTGGTTACAAATTTATATTTTAAAGCATGATGTGAATTATTTCTGCTCACATGTATGTATTTATTGTCTGACATGGATACTATGTTGCCATAAAAATGGTAAAAAAGCTTTTCAAGAAAAACAGGTCTGTGTGAACTCACTGAGAGTTCAAGGCTGTGTTTGTTATACATATAAGTACAGGAATGTCAATAGTTTTTTACATAACAGTATCAGTATTACATACTACATGCATATAGTTCTGATTGTTTTTAATTCGGGAACTGACAATTAAAAGTTACAGATGATTTTTTTATCAGCTGTTGTGAAAATGTGTATGAATTGCATCTTACCACAAGACTTTTTCTAGAAAATAGTATTTCGTAGTAGATTGTAATACATTTATGGAGGATTTATTAATGTTATAGATACATTATAAAGCAAGTATCAGGCAAAAGCCATCCTTTTTAAAGTAGTTATGATAGTACAAGATCCTATGGTCTTGTAGAAACTAGAGCAGACCATACATGGGTCACCTACATGACACTCTGCCTGCAGAAGACACACCCTGCATATCATGTAAAATGAGATCAGAATTTAAATTAAAACCCCACCCTCAAGAAAGCCATCCTGTTCTAATGTTGTGAAATTTATGTGCTTAAAGTCTATAGTGCTGTAAGTGAATGAAGCTACCTAAAGAAGAAAAGAACAGCATTATCATCAAAACTTATGATACTCATTAAGTCTTTTGATGAGCATAGGTGAATTTAATTGCTCTTCAGAGCCTGGAAGATGAATCGTAAAACCTGCATACAAAATTAACATGATCACCTCAAGAAACTGGTGGCTCCTCATCAACATCCCTGACAATAAAATGGTCTTCATATATCACCAGGAATTCATCACTTTTGAGTAACACATTTACCATCTGTGCTCATCCCAAACTACTTCTGATAGAATGTCTGACTTCATAAACTTGGGTACAACTGTTATGTTTCTCCAGATAATTGAACAGATTCACTACACCATTTTTCTAACACAGTACTAGTAAAAGTAGTCAGCTACAAATTGTTTAGATTCATCGACGCATTCTTCAGTTTTCTGTATGAAATCAAATGAGATACCAATGGTTTGTTTGTTAATTTGCTTAGATAAGGTATTATTTAGCCCTATCTCCAGTTTTCACCCATTTCTTAGGTACATATTCCTTGTCTGACACCCTCTCTTACAATCTCCATCTCCAATCATCTGAATGGCTGAACAGTTAAACATCTCTAGGCAGAAAGCAATAGCCAGTGCAAAGGATATGAGTTTACCTTAATAATGAAATTCATAAAAACTTGGGTGTTTGGGGTTTTTTTTTTTAAATAAAAACAGGGAATCTAGAAAAAAAAAATCCCAAATATTATAATGATTTCTCTTGTTTCTTCAACTTTCCAGTTTGAATGGAGCTCTGAGCTACCTGATGTAGTGTCCCTGTTCACAGCATGGAGGGCAGCTAAATAATGTCTAAGATCCTTTCTAAAAGAAACCATTCTTTTAGTCTATGATTCCTCGATTCTGGAGCTTTCACATTATCTTGACAGAAGGTCAACCCCTCCTTACTTCTTTTCAATTCTGATAAAGACATCTTGCCTGAGAAACTTCACTTAAATCTCTTGGTGGCCATTTATTTCCGGCTTTTAGTACAAGGGTTCTCCATCATAAAATCTCTAGTGAAATTGCTGGAAAATAACATGACTTTCCTGCCACTAAACCTCTCTGCCTCCCAAGGTGAAACTACTTAGATGAGTTAGAAAGGACATCAGTCTGCTGAAGTTAGTCCAGCGGAGGCCACCAAATTGATCAGAGGGCTGGAGCAGCTCTCCTATGAGGAAAGGCTGGAAAAATTTGGATTGTTCAGCCTGAAAAAGAGAGGTTTTGGATTGACCTGACTGGGGCCTTCCAGTACCTGATGGGAGCCCACATGAAAGATGGGGGGTAGACTATTTACAAGGGTCTGGAGTGACAGAACAAGAAGGAACAGCTTCAGACAGAAAGAAAGTAGGTTTAGATTAGATCTTAGGAAAAAATTCTTTCCTGTGAGGGTGATAAGACCCTGGCACAGATTTCCCAGAAAAGCTGTGCCTGACCTATCCCTGGAAGTGTTCCAAGTGAGGTTGGATCAAACTCTGAGAAACCTGGTCTAGTGGAAGGTGTCCCTGTCCATAGCAGGTGGTTGGAATGAGTTTAGCTTTAAGATACCTTCTATCCCAGGCCATTCCTTGGTAATTTTTGATGTTCTTCAGAAGGATTCATCCATAAACCCAAGTGTGTTTCAAAGTGTTAAGTCAGAATAACAAAAAGTGTGTCCTGAAATACAGACTAGATGAAAACATTATTAAGAAAAGTGATTGAAGTGTTCAGTATTTCTGAAAGAGATACAAAGAAGAAATTTCAATGAAATATGAAAAAAATATTGGAAGTTCCTTCTGTTTCAAAGTCTTTTGGAATGCCATGCATAGTTCCTTAACAAATGCAAGGCCCACAGTTTCAGCACAAAGATACAATAGTGGGGTCTTGTATTGCAGAAAAAAGTACTCTGGGATCTTTTCAGATGAGAAAGGGAATTGGCCAAGTGTTTGCATATCTCAATGGAGTACCCTGGAGAAAGAAAACAAATAACTACTAAGTAAAACACAAAACAGGAAAGGAATGCATTATCACTGTTGAATTCCCTCTCTTACAGAGTATAACTGCAATCCATGTTTCTCCCCAAATGGAAGGAATTATACCCATTTAGAAAACAGGAAGCTATCTTGCTCAAATAAGCACATAGAAGAATAAATGGCATTATGTCGCACTGCCAGTACATAATGGCCTTGCCTTATCAGCTGTCGACAAATCTATTTTAGAACTATTTTAACCAAAGTACAATGTAAACTCATCCAAGCAAGTCTTTAGTGGTTCTATATTTTGAAGACAGAAATGTTATTACTTTAAGGTAGTTAGATCTGTAAACTATGCACAGAATTAATTTTATGCCAGCAAATTGCTGTTTTTACCAGGTTATACAAGGCACAGAGCCACATAATTGCTCTTCACTTGAAATATGCTCTCATTCAAACTGAGGAAATGAAGTTAGCTGAAGGTGCATTTGAGGGTGAGGAGGAGCACATCTTATCTGTGCAATGACTTGTTCTTTACAGGTGGTTGGCTCAAAAAATAGCAGCTTTTTTTTTTTTTTTTTTTTTTTTTTTTTCCCTGCAGTAATAAATTCTACTATTTGAAGAGAGTGAGAACAGATGGATTGCCAGTTCATTGCCGCTTGCCACAGCACTATGAAGATTTAATCTTTATGATGAGCAATTTGCTCTTTACGTAAGCACTATACTAGCATTCCACTATTGTGTCTCATCAGCCCATTTTAAAGTAGACTGGTTTCCCAGACATTTTTAATATAGAGTGTGGTTCTATTTTTCTTGAAAATACAAATTGCTCTGAGACATTTTAGCCCTCCTTAAACTATATGTTACCTGTTGAGTAAGTACTAAAATCCCAGAACAGCAATGCTATTATTTGAAACACATGTTTAGGTGCAGAGATTTTATTCAAAGACGCTAAAAGCTCCCTATCTTTAAGGCACAATTTACTCATTTTTATTTTGCAGAAATAAAAAAAAAATATAACAGTCTATCTTTACAGACATAATTTCTGTTGGTTTAATGAGAAAGATTTCATACTCTAACTCAAAGAGCTTCTCCTGCTAAAATATAATGGTAGATAGGTGAACACATCTGTCTGCAACCAAAGTAACATTCCCTATAATATGTTCCAATGTATCACCACTTACCCAAAAGGGGCCAGAAACATGCAAAAGGGAAAGTTCCACAGCTCAGGGGCATTGAAAACTCTGAATCTCAGCCAGCTGCCCCCTGCATTCCTAAAATCTTTTTAGTCTGACTTTCTAAAATCTTTGCATTCTGATTTTCCAAGAATCTTTGCAGCAGTTCATTTTTGTATATGGACTATGGAAATTTTTTTTTTTTTTTTTTTTTTTTTTCCCCTCAGAGTCAATTGAGCAAACAATTTCAACTATAATTAGGGCTACATTTGAAATATTGGTATTCCATTATCTGGATTTTCAACACAGGAAAGGCTAAGGGGATTTTCTCAAGTAAAAATTAAAAAATATATATTTTTAAAATATACAAAGTACAGCAGAACTCTGTTTTTTTGCCTAAATAAATGCTGCCTTAGCACTCCCAGATAAGTGATTGGTAAAACTATACAGGTAAGCAAGCTCCTCAAGGAGGCATCTCATATTGTCTGGATAGAGCTTCACTTTTAAAGCACTAGAAAGGATCTCTGTGGTGATAAAAGCAGAAATCTGAATTAACTTATAATTGGAATTTGGATAGAAAAAATTGCCTAACCATACACCGTTTTGTCTTCCTTTTCTTATTTTCTTGCTCAAGGTTTCCTTCAGGAATGCCTGATTTGTATAATTGTGTTACAGGATTGTGTTACAAGCCCAGTAGAGAGTGCTGAAGAATATCTAGCATACTTTCAAGTTTTGTTAGAGCAATAAAATGTAACCCTTGTTTTTACATTGCAAATAGCATCTTCTCTTTAGCTTGCACTTCAATTCTCACAAATTCAGCTCATGGACTAAACACAACCAACATATCTGCACATCTCTCTTTTTGCTCACCTCTCAGTTTTCACCTATTCTTAAGAAGTCTTTCAAATAGTCACACCCATTTGAGAGTGCAGGGACCACTTCCTGGTGCACCCTAGACATGTCAAACAAGCTGGAAAGAAGCAACAAAGCAAAACCCTTTTGTATTTCTGCAAGGTCAGACTAGAGGATAAATCATCCCCTGGAGACAGTTCTCAGTCATGGCAGTGTTCAATCATCATCTGGACATTTAGGAGGGAGAAAGAAACACAGATCTGGGTAGTTTTACAAATGTGCTTTTGCCCATATCTATCTGTAGATAATAGAAGGGATGAAAAGGATATAACCCATTTTAAAACTACTAAATTAAGCTATTTTTCAATACATTAAAATCTTTATATAGTGGAGGTTTTGTTTTTTGAAATAATTTTTGAAATTATAATTATTTTCAAGGGGAAAATAAATGATAGAAAGAATTATCATAACCTTATTAGCTAGAATCATCAAAAAAGCTGTAATATGGTGACTGTGCATAGAAAGATGGTGCTCATTTTAAGAAATAAATTTAATCTCTTGTGATGATAGAAAAACTTTGTTCTCAGTGCTTATTTCTGGTGTGTTCTTATATATTAATAGAGGAATATGATGCCTCTTGAATTCCCCTCTTGTAAAAATACAGAAAATGAATTTGAGGCAAATCTGCTATTCTAAGCAAATCGGAAGTGAACTTACCAGGAAGATGTTTAAGATATGCCATGACTATTTTGCACACAAATTTAAAGTGTCATTCTGCCTGAGTATCCTGGTATAAACCCAGGGTTCAGAACTGTCTTTTTCAACTGATCAGATCTTTGATGCAAACCTTTGAAAAGTAAGAACTTGTTTGATTCCTCGTTAAAGTGCTCATTAGCCTGGTTTAGAAATACCAGCAGCTAATGATGTTTAGGGAAAATATGTGTCTATATCTCTACAAAAAATGTCAAGTTTTGCTGCTCAGTGACATTTACCTCTATTAATTTTTGTTATTATTGAGTGGCGTGCAATATTCAGAGTTTCATTTGATTCAAATTTCAAAGGACTATTTTCAAACCCAGTTATGGAATCCTCTTTGATTTGGCAGCTCAGTAGCTGTTGAACTTTGACATTTGTACAAGCAGCATTTGGATGGAGGTAAAAACACCCTTATAGAAAAGCAGATAAGGGAAAACCCAAACAGTTTAAATTCCTCTTGCAGATCAAGATCAGCTATGGAGAACATTAAATATAAAATTTTTGAAGAACTGTGGGAAATGAAACAGAAAAGGTGTGTTTGTAGTAGAACTAATCACTTTCTCAAATATCCACAAGAAGATCTTCTAAAGAAAATATGGTGAATTACTTCTATCAAGTCTGGTATTAAAATCTTAAAAAATTATCATATCATCCAAATATTTAAGTCTTGGTGTCTTAACAAGTTAAGAAAATAACAATGCTCTTGGCATCTGTGGGGGCATTCTGTCAGATGGAGGATGACTGATACAGGACTCAGATTTTGACCTTTCAGCTTTTACTCTCTCTAAGTAATTTTTTCTTGTAATCTATATATACAAGATTATGCCACAAAGTCTATGGACTATCAGCAGTACAAAGGGCAGAAAAGAGAGAAATTGCAAATTGCAAATACATAGCTCTAAGAGAAACCCAAAAATAAGCAAAAAGGTGAGAAAATGATATCTGAAAAAGATAAAGGTATATATAATATTCTCACTTTTAAATTCAACCTAGTAATTATCCTCAAGAGGGTATGATCATTGGCACAATGCTTCAAGATCTGTATTGATTCTTATGACTGGAATGAAATCTATCATTTTGGCACCACGCTTCTTGTGTTGTGTTGGATTTATTTTAGTATTTATTTAAAGCAGGGGAAGACTTCTACTTTACCATTTGTTTGAGATATTGATTGATATATTCATCTGGATAGTTATGAAAATCATGAAGGGTGATGCACCTGTCTAAATTCTGACATGTAAAGCCCTGTATCTGAGGTAGCTCCTCTGCTTGTAGAGGTTCTTTATGCATATAACAGAAAGAAATAGTCATTGTGAGTGTGCAAGACACTCAAACTACCCTCAACCCCCACACACAAAGAACCTATTTTCTGCCCATTAATGTACAGGGTAAAAAATGGCAGCTCAGATGTAAATGTTGTAAGATAAATTATCTGGATCTCTGTTCATGTCCCCATGTTACCACATAGTCATGTGTTCATATGTTATCACTCACTTTTCAGTACTGTAAGGACTGGAACCTCCAGAGGAGGAATCTACATTTCTCAGTCTCTGTGTGGTTTTATTCTTCTCTGTTCTGTACCATTACCATTAGCACAATTTTAAAATGTTTTACTGTAAGTAGGAAGACTTCTTCCCCCCATAGTCTCTCTCCATATCAGTCCACTGCATTCTTTTGAGATATGTTAAAAATAGAAATCCAAGATTGTGTCACTGTGTCTCAAAGTGAAACAGAAATAGAAGTTCATAGTATCAACTAGGCTGTGTGTGTGTATCAAATCAAAAATACACAATGTGACAAACAGGAGGAACTTAAAGTTCCTGTGTTTTTCCAGAGCTATAATGTTTCTGGGATTATGAAATTGTTCACAGGGATGGTACTGCAGTAGATAAGCACAGACTTTCCAGGAAAGACAGAAAGAGTGGGGAGACTATGCTCTCTGAAGATGACTCTCCACCACAGTCAGCTAGTGTCAAGAGGGAAAAGGTTGGATGAAATCTTAGGCTAAGGCTGGAAGGAAGGCCAAAAAAAGAACAGACATGCTTGGATGTTGCTTACAGAAAACTTAGTCAGGAAGAAAAAGGGAAAAAACAAACTTCTTTAAAATATTGGGAAACACTCTTAACAGTCCTTGGTTCTTATGGGTGAAGTTAACATCTCAAAATTTTCTGGAAGGAATTATAGCATAATGCAAATAATTTGAATTTCTAGAGTGTGTTTAAGACAATTTCCTGTTGCAGCTACTAGAGATGGTCTGCAGAATCTGCTATTCACAAATAATGTAGCAGTCAGTAGTCAATGATGGGCTTGTCTGTTATGACTGTGAGGTGATAGAGTTTAAAACTACAAAAGTAAGACAAGTAGCAAAGCAAAGACTGGTTTTGAAAATGGTAAACTTTGGCTTGTTCAGTGATTTGATTCAGAAGGATAAAGAAGAAATCAGTATAAAATTTGAGATTAAGTGTATCTGCTGTTGAATGAAGCAGGTACCAGAGAGAAGATGAAAAGGGCTGAGACAGTTGATACCTCAGTCATTTCCATCACGGTCTGCTCTCAGGTCTCCCAGGACCCTGGTGATGGCATAACTAAAGGAAAAGGGGTACTACCCATTGCAGAAAAAAATCAAGTTAAGGACTTCCTAAGTAAATTTTCATACACATATCTGGAGTTCTAGGGAGAATACCTCTAACAGTGCTGAGCCATCACTGACTTTGAGGCAATTCTGTCATCTCTGACACACTTCAGTGACTATTCATGATGAAAAGAACTAGACAAAAGTTACATTCTAACTTAGGAAGGATGGGCAAGAAAGCTACAGGCCAGGCCATCTCACCTCAGTCCTGGGAAGACTATCACACAGAATCACTTGGTTGGAAGAGACCTTCAAGATAATTGAGTCCTACCCAACCCTAACACCTCAACTAGATCATGGCATGGAGTGCCACATCCAGTCTTTTTTTAAACACATCCAGGGATGGTGACTCCACAACCTCTCTGGGCAAAACATTCCTGGACTTTATTACCCTTTTTGTAAAAAACTTTTTCTTAATATTCAACTTAGATTTCCCTTGGCACAGCTTGAGACCATGTCCTCTCATTCTATCAGTTGCTGCCTGGTGAAAGAGACCAACCCCTCCCACTTGACTACAACCACATTTCAGGAGATTGTAGAAAGTGATAAGGTCACCTCTGAGTCTCCTTTTCTTCAGACTAAACAACCCCAGCTCCCTCAGCCATTCCTCATAGGGCTTGTGTTCCAGTCTTGTTGTCCTCCTTCGGATGCGCGCAAGGATCTCAATGTCCTTCCTAAACTGAGGGACCCAGAACTGGACACAATACTCAAGGTGTTGCCTCACCAGTGCCGAGTACAGGGGAAGAATGACCTCCCTGTTCCTGCTGGCCACACCATTTCTGATACAGACCAGGATGCCATTGGCCACCTTAGCCACTAGTGCACACTGCTGGCTCATGTTCAGCTGGTTGTTGACCAGTACCCCCAGGTCCCTTTCCTCCTGGGCACTGTCCAGCCACACCATCCTCAGCCTATAATATTGAAGGGGGTTATTGTGGTCAAAGTGCAGGAGTCGGCACTTGGACTTATTGAACTTCATCTTGTTAGACTCCACCCATCCATCCAAACATTCCAGGTCTCTCTACAGAGCCCTCCTACCTTCCAACAGACCAACACATGCTCCCAGCTTAGTGTCATCCACAAATTTACTAATGAAAGACTCAATACCCACATCCATGTTGTCAATAAAAATATTGAGCAAAACTGGCCCCAGCACAGAACTCTGAGAGACACCATTAGTGACTGGCTGCTAGCTAAATGCAATGGTTCACCACCACTCTCTGGGCCTGGCCATCCAAACAGTTCGTAACCCAGCAAAGAGTGCTCCTGTCCAAGCCACAGGCTGCCAGCTTATCCAGGAGTATGCTGTGGGAGACAGTGTCAAAGGCCTTGATGGAGTCTAAACAGACAACATTGACAGCCCTGCCTGCATCCAGCAGATGGGTCACCAGGTCATAAAAGGAGATCATGACCTACCTTTTCTAAACTTATGCTGGCTGGGCCTGAGACCCTGGCCATCCTGTAAATTCTGTGTGATGACACTCAGTATAAACTGCTCCATTACCTTACCGAATACTGAGGTCAGGCTGACTGGCCTATAATTACCAGGATCCTCCTTTCTACCCTTTTTGTGAATGGGTGTCACATTGGCCAGTTTCCAGTCATCTGGAACCTCACCAGTGAGCCAGGACTGTTGGTAAACGATGGAGAGTGGCTTTGCAAGCTCATCTGCCAGTTCCCTCATCACCCTGCGATGGCTCCCATCTGAACCCATAGATTTATGAGTATCCAAGCAGCTCAGCAGTTCTCTAAACTTCCTCCTTGTGGATAACAGGGGGACCATTCTGCTCCCTGACACCATCTACCAAACCAGGAGGACAGTTGTCTTGCTGATAAGCCGTCTTCCCACTAAAACTGGGGCAAGGAAGGCATTAAGCACCTCCACCTTCTCCTTATCTGCAGTGACTAAATTCTATCCCATGTCCAATAGAGAACAAAGGCTGGTCTTACCCTTTTACCATAAATATATTTGTAAAAACATTTAATATTATCCTTTATAAAAGTAGCTAAGTTAAATTTGAACTGAGATTTGACCTTCCTAATTTTTTTTTGCTACAGGCCCTAGAAACTCCCTTAAATACTTTCTGAGAAAACTGATCCTCCTTTCCAAGATGATACATCCTCTTTTTACTCCTAAATTCCTTCAGAACCTCCTTGCCCATCCAGGCTGGATATTCGCCTTATCAACTCATGTTTTGGCACACAGACACAGTCTGTTGGAGCAGATCATCACAGAACTACCAGTGCCATACATGCAAGAAGAGAAGATGATTGAACAAAGTCACAATTTCTAAGGGCAACTAGAATTTTGATCTTCAATCTCGACACAAGCCTAGATTTGTCATGCAAGTTAGCTAAGTCACTTTTCAGTTTCTCCCTTTCTTTTTCTGTGCATCAGATTACTCAGGAACCATTGGTGTTTTAAACTGACCAGATTAGTGATGATAATATGATTCAACTCCTCAAGAAGGTATCTCAAAATTCTCCAGCTTCCTTACCTGAAAGTATATGTCCTTGTGACATTTTTTGTCCCTTACATTAAATAATGACCTTTATAGAGGTCTGTAATTTGTGAACTTCAGTTGGTTTAGCACATCTCTTGCTAAATGTCATTTTAAATTAATATGCACACTGTAACAGGAGCCTCAAATCATTAAGAAATTAATATTCAAAATAATTTCAAAGTTGATAGGAGTTGATACCCTTGGGTTATTATTTCCTACTCCAGCTGAATGTACACTGGCATTATAAAAACAGATTGTTTCAAGTTTCAGACCCAAGAGCTTTCCCAAGCACCCAATAGTTTTATGCTGGGTAGTTATTCCAGATCTGTCACTTGACTTTGAAGCACTGCAGTCATACACAAGATTTTCCCTTAGACACCTGAGAATAGGTATAGCCCTCAGAAAAAAATGGTCCATTTCTGCTTTCACCATGGATAAGGTTAAGATGTGGGAGTTTTTTTTCTGACAAGACTTAATCTTTAGATTTCTGTGAGATGAAGTTGCATGTCAGTTCCTCCCCTTAAAAAGAAAAGGCTCTGCTTTTTCAAAACTAGATAGGTTGAATCTTGATTGATCCTGCCTAGAAAGAAACAGCACTGTAATCTCAATTAAACATTGATTTCTTTCTTCCCAGGATCACTGTACTATCCAAGACATGCTATTGCTTTTTCCTCATGGTGATAAATTTGTTAATGATTCCAATTATATGACACAAATGACATGTCAACATTTGTCTTCTGTTCCAGGTCAGCAAGAATTGCAACTCAAAAACAAAGACATAGCAACTTGAAAGAGTTTAGGGATTTTTTTTCTTTTTCTTTTTCTTTTTTTTTTTTTTTTTTTTTCAAAATGAAAAATATCACAGAAAATTCAAGTCCAGAGAATCAGAAAGTGCCATGATGAATGAGTGGACACAGGCCATTCATGGCTGTTATGCTGGATTTTTCTGGTGGGAGTCTGCTCAGACAGTGCTGTGTAATGAAGTGGAAATTACCCACTGCCTTCAGTACTTACAATTGCTAGACACAAGAAAGTAAGCAAGAGTGGCAGCTGTAAATTAATTCTGATTTATTTTCAGTTATTGTTTTCATACATAATTACTTTCATAATTCCTTTAATATTCTTAAAAATTACATTTCTCTTTTCGGCCATCCTTAAATAAAACCTGAACCTTTTTCCTATTGAAAGCTACACTCCCTTATTTCTAGTGGATGGGAAGCAAATTTGGTTTTTATGACCCATTCCTGGTGTTGTGCATTATTTGGGATTTTATTGTATTTCATTTTTATATTGAGTTTTGTAATGGTTTCTTTTGTATTTCCCGTTCCCATGGAAAGCATCCCTGCTCCTTCTCCCCTCCCATTCTCCCACACTGTAATGTAATCCAACTCTGTTTCACTCCCACCTTATCCCTGATTGGGTAGGGGCTTGTCACTGCCTCTCACCCCTTCCCCCTAGATAAAAGCCAGGAAAACACGTGGATTGCTCTCTCTGGGCTCAGGGATGGGGACTGGACGGGGCTCCTGGCCCTGCGGGGGCAGGACCAAAGGAGAAAGACAATAAAGCCGTGATACCCCCCGGACCAAGGGCAGACTCTTTGCTTTTGCCATCAACGGGGACATGCTCTTTCTAAAGGAAAAGGTTTGCAGGCTCTGGGATCTTTAAGACCCTGAGGGACAAAATCCTTCTGGCTTTGGTTTCTCTCTCAAGCTCACTGAGGCAAAAATGGAGCAGGGGCTCCAGGAGAGGGGGAGACCCATCACACTCCTCCACTTCTCTTAGCAATAGATGTACTTGTTTAGTCACAAAACCAAGAACTTGTATTTCATTTTTATAACATAGGTAGACAACTGAGCTAAATTTCTTGCTTTTCCAGTATGACTTTACCTTTTGCATGTGAATTATTAGTTTG
Source organism: Tachycineta bicolor (assembly GCA_025960845.1). Taxonomy (NCBI): domain Eukaryota; kingdom Metazoa; phylum Chordata; class Aves; order Passeriformes; family Hirundinidae; genus Tachycineta; species Tachycineta bicolor. The sequence goes on along the minus strand of JANEHK010000071.1, from coordinate 1,750,774 downwards.
CAAACATATTTCATTTCCTAGCATTCTCCTGCAAATTTTGAATAATGTTTGATCATTCTCTTTAGCATCAACTGAATATATTGAGATAAGTCAGTCATTAAGAGCCAATTGCAGAATAAATTTTGAGTTATTTTGTACTAGCTCTTATGCATGTATTGCTTGGGGTGGTAGTATGTAAAAATAGAGATATAATTAAAAACATATAAACATATGCAGAGGATCCAGAGAAGGCTACCAAATTGGTTAGAGGGATGAAGCTCCTCTCCTATTAGGAAAGGCTTCGAGAACTGGGATTGCTTAGCCTAGAAAAGTGAAGGCTCTGAGGTGACCTAATAGCTGCCTTCCAGTACCTGAGGATACACCGAAATAAAGATGGAAAGACACTATTTACAAGGAGTAACAGGAGTGACAAAGGGGAATGAGTTCAAATTCAGAGTGAGTAAGTCTAGATATTAGGAAGAAATTCTTTCTCATGAGGGCTGTGAGACACTGGAACAGATTTCCCAGATGAAGACGGAGATGCCTAGTCCCTGGAAATGTTCAAGGCGAGATTGGATGAGGCTCTGGGCAGCCTGGTCTAGTGGAAGGTGTCCAAGGCAGGGGTTTTGAACAAGATTATGTTTAAGATACCTTCCAATCTAAACAATTCTATGATGTAGTAAATAACAGTGGGATTTAAAGCTTTGATTTAAACTAATTTCCTGTATTCATAATGCTGTAACACTACAGTCAGATCAGGAGTTCTCCTATTACTCTAACTTCAGGATTTACCTCTAGCATTGTTTTCTGAGGTATATAGAAGTGAAACATTAGTGGCAGTCTTCAGAAATAATGCTATGTATAGCCCATCATCAGAATAAGGACACATTCTACCAATTTCATCTTTATTGCAACATAAGAAAATAAAAGAAAACAAAAAAAAATTAACCTTGCTTGCTAGTTGTAAACCCACATGGAGAACAAATGTTTCCTTTCAGATGAAAAAAACAATTTCACCAAGCTTTACCATATTATAAAACATACAAAAAAGATAGTAAAAATCATGGCAGAAATAGACAACCACAAGAAATACTAGTTGTGTAATGCACGTATAATATGAATGAAACTTAGGATGCTTAGAAAATGTTCTTGTTGCAGTAACTACAATTGGAGCACTAAGGATTAGTAAGTTAGCATGAAAATCATTCTGCTTAACCAGGAAAAGAAAATTTCTCTGCAAGAAGAATTTGAGATTCCTTAAACCACAAGGATTCTTTAGATTTCAAACAACTTCACAATTTTTTCTTAGTACGCTGAATCATCATACCTCATTTAATTCTAAGCAAATCTCAGTAACCTTCTGGCAACTTGTGAAATAACATACACCCTCTGGCCATGCCTCGGACAGAATCCCAACCACTGTTGGAAACACATTTTTGCTGTCTGTAAAGCAAAGCACAAAGCACATGCACCACTAGTTCAGAGCCAGTATAAATACCTATCATAACTTGTTCTTTCTGCTATATGGTCATCAGAAAAAAACATATTCACTTCAGCCACTTTTGTGAGATATTTGCAGTCACTGCAGTTCTTCCTGTACTGCCTCATGCTTCCTTGGAAGAATAGGGAGTTGAGGATCAGAGACAGGTATACAAGTAGATTTCTTTATGGTTCAGTAAAAAGAAACCACCAGAAGTGGTAGGATAGTCATATGCACTGTACATATCTACTCATCACATCATTTATTTATGGCCAGAAAGGGTTTTCCACTCATGCAAGATCGTCAGTGCTGAATTAAAAAAGTTTTTCATCTATGCCCTGTAGTCAGACTTCAGTTGATGATTCAATTCACTTTTTATCAAGGGAGAGTCCAGATCCTGTTGAGTAAACAGGTAAACTAAACTGATACATCACCTTGGGTTCTGAGTACAGGACAACAGCTTTTTAAGCATAGACACAATTTACTGGCCAATGGTACTGGGAGTAGTTAACTTCTTACATTAATAGGAACCCTCTGAGCCTTACTTAGGTTAAGCAGTCCCAGATCTCTCAGCCTTTCCTCATATGAGAGATACTCCAGTCCCTTAATCTTCTTAGCACCTTTCTGGATTCCCTTCAGCACAGCCATCTCTTCCTTGTAGTATGGAACTCAGAACTGAATGTGGTATTTCAGGTGGGAACTACTATAAGATTAAAAAAAAAAAAAAAAAAATATATATATATATATATATATATATAAAAATAAAAAAAATTAGTGTTTTTTTAATACTGAAAAGGTCATTTTAACCCAGTGAGGGATATACCACACCTCATATTGCAATATTCACTTCCAGTATCACAGCAAAACCAGAATTTTGAGACTTTTTTTCTTATACACAAACCAATTTGATTGAAACATACTGATTGAGACTTAGAACAGTCAAAGGGACCACTGCCACTGACTTAGCTGGGAATGAGATACAGCTGACTAGGCAAATAAGAACAGTAGAAAGAAAGGAGGAAAATCAATCTGATTTATCGCATCTTTATTTTACTTACAAGAAATCACATATGTAAAACTTGGGAGGCCCCAAAGATCATTCCTAGTTCCGAGCTTGTCAGCAGGTACTTCCCTACCATATTGTCCCTTACCATCCTCTCCACTACTATCCACTGTTTTAGTACACACAGGCTATTATCCCCATCCTGTGCCCTTATGTTGAATCAAATGGTCTTCACTGACCCAAATATTGCCAGGTAGCAATAGTTCTGGTGGCTAGAATGCTTATTTAAATAACAATATTGAATCAGTTTGAGATTTAAATAGTTTTCCATCCGAGGACGGAACAGAGATGCACCAGAGCATATCTGATTACCCAGTCAAATGGCGAGGCTAAAGAGGCAAAGCACAGCAGGACTAAAGCTGCTGCTGTCAGAATTTGTTTACGCTGTCTGATCATTCAGCCAATGTGGCACTCACAGAGTTCAGTTCATAACTCAAATTCACATAAGTAAAATAGTTTAGGTTTAATTCACTCAAGCACATCTGTCATACCATCACACTTCTGCGGCACTTATGGTCTCTTTAGGCAAGTGTGAAACTTCTGTATGATCCTGTAAATAATTCCTTAAAACATGAGCTAGCTATTTTATTTGCTGGGTACTTTCAAACATAATTAGGGATCATGACTGGCTAGAGTCAGGCATATCCACTGAGGGAAAAGCACCCAAACAAACACCAAAAAAAACCCAAAGGAAGCACCACCCCCATGTTTATTTAATCCACTAATGCATATACAATCCCATTCTTTAGAAGGGAATGTTCCACTTGTATGGCTTGGTGCAATTAAGAGCATGATATTGAGCACTTCACTTCCTTTGTAATTTATTCCAATAGCTGTAGGAATGATGATGAAATTTCAAATTCAATTCAGCATTGTGTGCTTGCTTGAATATTCCCAGAAGAACTGATGTTTTATAAAGCCTAACCCTTTTTTTTTTTTTTTTTTTTTTTTTTTTTTTTTTTTTTTTTTTTACAGCTATTTTTCTAGGGAAACAGGGCTATGAATTGGAAGCAATTGTGACACCCTCCCCACTCCCTCCCTCCCCCACCCCCAGAAGGCGCTCAAGTGTTCAGGAGCTTTAAAGTAGTGACAGAAACTGAAGGACATAAAGCAGGGAGCTGTCAACCATTTGATGATCATAGAGTTTTTGTCCCTCTTTTACTTATAAAAATTACACATTTTTCTATATGGGTTTCATAATTAGGGATTTTGAAGCCTTTGTATCAATCATCATTTTTATGTCATCCAATTAGCATAAAAATACACATTTCTTTCAATGAATATCTTATGCTCTGTTCAACAGCTCCAGAAAGTAACAGATTTCCATGTTAAAGAAACTGGCAAGCTAACCACCCTGGAGGCTTGCAGCCTCAGGAAACCCCCCATCCATGCTAAAATCTTCCCATGCCCCATGTGTACAACTTCACGTGTGTGGGATTACACAAGACAGAGAGTAAGACAGACTTAATTAGCATGGCTAGTTTGATAACTAAGACGCCATGGCAGGAACAAGCAGAGCCTTGAAGATTACAGAAGATGGGATTAAACCTGTTTATGGGAAGAGAGGAGATTTAATCAACATTCTGCAAACACCACATTGTAAGGGTATGAGTTGTATGTATGATCTTTTAACCTAATTATTGTAGTAGAAAATTATTAACCTTCCTGAAATTATATATATGCTTTTGGGAAACCTGAGTAAAATCAAATTCTGATCACCATATCAGTCTTCCCATCTCTCCATCAATCGTCAAGACCTATGACTGCCATCCTACTAAAATATTCTCGGGTGATAACCCACTTTTCTGTGTGGTCTCCTCCCCACTTATACTTTGCCAAGGAAAAATCTCATAATACTAAGGAAGTGACAAACAGAGATATCAGAAACCAGGGATTCTAGAGGAAAGCACAGCTTAAAAACCCTTCTACAGAGACAATTACTAAATACCATAAATGTGATTTCAATCTGCAAAATCTCGAATGCATAGAAAAAATTTACCCAAAAGACCAAAATAAATTTCTCCCAATGGTGCAGCCAAGAGGCACTGTCCAGTTTGATTGATCATGTGCATAACACCACAGCTAACACAGTGGATAGAGGTTTGCATAGTAATATCCTGTCCTCTTCCCTCTCCTGCATTTATATAGTTTTTTGGAAGGTCTGAAATCATAATGAGGGGAGTCAAGATCATATGGCAATGCTGGTTTCTGTCTGACTCCCCTCATATAAATGTCTGACTCCCCTATATAAATGCAGGAGAGGGAAGAAGACAGGATATTACTATGCCTTATTCTTTACCAGAACAATCTGGATAATGAATCTTCCCAAACACCCCCTGTGTGAAACAAGCATGTAAAAATTGTGCTTTCATTATTTAATTTGTCTACTTTTCTTCAAGTGTCTACTTTTAAACTTATCTTCAATAATCTGACACATTTTCTTGGAATTTGCTATTTGTTTTCATTTTGAAATGAATACAAATAGATTGGGAGAGATTTGAGTTTCAATGGTAAACAGGAAAGTACCTGAATAAAGATGCTAAAACCATCATGGACTGCACAATCACAAGAGACATTTACAGGCTGACTGGCAGCCAGAAAGATTTGGAGCATTTTTTCCTAGTGTTTTTATTAGGATAGCACTTCAAATTTTGGCAAATTGTAATCCAGGAACGCACAAAGAATAAACTGAACCCAAACTGCAGAGGTACAACCTGGAAATTGGCACATCTAATCTAGCAATGCACAATAACCATATCTTTTATCATTTAGTCCAAAAAGCAGAAAAATCTGCTGTCTACTTAAATTGTTGGATATTTGTTTATTCCTAAAATTTCTCATATTAAAAAAAAAATTGCAATTAAATAATATTTAAATGTATTTTGTTCTTTAATTGTTGATGAGAAAAGGGTAATTGACATTATTTAGGTCTATGCTCAATTTTAGCACCAGTATATACCAGTATATAAATATACACCAGTATATTTAGGTCAAAAAAAATTAGGTCAATTTTTTATTGTACACCAGTATTCTCATAAATTATGGTACTTATAAACAAATACTTATATGTATTGGGTAGTACCTCATGTAGTTCTTTATTCAAGCACTACAATATTTTTAATTAATTGAGTAGATTTTAAATTATAAAGCCAAGAGGCAAGTTCCTCATATGCCACATATCACTTGCAAAATTATAGCTATTTAGATGCTTGTTTTCTCTTTTCATGTGTAGTTACTTGTATCGTACATGTTGAAAAAAAAACCTGTTAGAGAATATGTTCATATTTGATTGATCAAAATGACTAGAAATAAAATACAGGAAAGGTCACCACATATCACACTCAAATAGTCCAGGGAAGCTGCCCCTGTAATTGAACCTCCCAGCCATCCCATAACTCAAACTTAAGGAAGCCACAGGCTGTTGGAGATCATGGAAGAATGTTGCTAGGAGAGAGAATCTGAAACCTCCAGAGTCTAGTTCATGTCACTTCTGTAGCCATTTCCACCACACACAGCTTCTAAGCACATTCCATGTGCATTTGACATCATGACATTTCTGATTCCTCTCCTAAATATTTGGTCAATTTCAAAGTAACCTTGTGAATGATAACACAGAAAAGCATCTAATTAATAAAAACATGTTCTCCATAAACCAAATTGAACTGACCCAGGAGGGCAGAACAAAACTTTTTTCCCAGTGGATTTTATTAAAATAATTTCATCCTTCTTGCATGCTTTGATCATCAATATGTTAAAAATAGTTATTAAATTATCATCTGTGACTGCAAACCAAGCATTCATTTTACAAGCAATGGTGGAGAAGAATAATAATTACAAAGCAAGCATATCAGACCATCTGCAAAGTTATGCAGATGGATTTTTAACAGTAGTAGAGAAAACATACTTATTTACACTTAGCTATTTTTAAGTACTCAGAAAGGAAAGGCACTTAATTAATACTTACCAGCGTGAATGCTGACCCAAAAGGATTAATAAATACTAAGTTTTGCTTCTGGCACTTGAACAACTACACTGATTTAAAATATCATGGCCTAATCCACTAGCTTCTCTGTTTCTAATCCTGTATAACACTCTGTAGGCTTAACAACCTTTAACATTTCACAGTCAACTTCTTGAAAATTAATGGGAAGAGCAGAGTGAAGTAGGATGAGAGCTAACATCCACAAAAGAATATTAAATTTGCAAATCAGAACAAAGTGGCAGTGCTCCATTTTCAAATATTTTTAGCCCTCAGTGCATAATATATTGTAAAAATGATTGACCATATAGTTAAAATATAGACTGTCTTAATCAGATTAATAAGATACGCTTTTGTAGGATGCTTTTATGAAAACATGATAGCATGCAGCCTCACCCAATTCAGAATGAGAAATTAACAGTTAAACTAACTCATAAATTGGAATCATCCTAGCTTCTCTGTAATATTGCTTTAAATAAGACCATCAGGCTCAATATTCATCTGTTTTTCAGCTGAAAAGCAGAACAGTGCAGGAAGAAATAAAATATTCTTCAATATAAGCATTCATGGTATTTTTTTTCCTGACAGACATCAGAAACACCTGTTTTATATATTTGTAAAAATACAAAGAATAGAGACATTTTACCATTTAAAACAACTATTAAATTTCTTGCAATGACAAAGGAAAAAAGGTATCTTATTATGTTAGCCCTGCCCATACGTCTAGGGAATTTGACAACAGCGGTTACTCAAGGTCATCATGCTCAGTAAAAGATACAAGATCTGTTGTGTCCTATAATGTACAAACATAGGAGCAGAGATTCAGAGAAGACATGCTATATAATGATTTAGGGAAAGACTTGCTGCTCTTTGCCACCTGGAATAACAAAAGAACACTTTGAGAAAAGCTGTGTGTTCTGAAATTCCTATTTATGTTAGGCAATGCTTTATGTCTTGAGTGTTCGAAGAAATTCCTAGGTATTATTTGTACTTAAAGCAGTATTCAAAACACAGACTCTGGTCCACAGTGCTCTGGGGTTTGACTGACAGGAAATACACAACCCTTAGACTAGATCAGTGCAAGGAGAAATGAACTCGCTGTACCAGATTTAATATTATGTAGCTGGCCTATGCCTGTAACCTTTCCTTCCTCAGAAGTTCCCCCACAGTACAAGACTCTAGCTTAACACTCCTGAATACAAGAGAAAGGGGAACACATATAAGCTGTATCTCAGCACCTCAACTGCTACATTACCCCAGTTCATGGAGCAGACAAAGCTTTTATTGCACACAGGCTCCAGCTACTGAACCAATAACAGCCAAAGCCTCCTTCAATTTCTTTTATTTTTGGAAGAAAGACATTATTAAAAGAGTTTATATTCTCATTTCTCCATGCCAGAAGGGAATTCAGATACACTGTCTACACAATAAGTAGCCTTCAGTGACCAGATAGCCTTGCTCTGTTAGAATCATGCCTGATTAATTTTGAAAGTTGATACACAACTTGTGTATGTAGTGATGGTCTCCTCTTATTTCAATGTTCTTTTTCAAGTGGGTAATTTCATATGTCTTCTCCAAAAGCAATTTATTTTACCCTTTCATCCCCAGTACGAAAAATGTCTGGATTTGTGGTTAACATGATTTTATACTTATTACTAAACATATGTTTGTTTAGATGTAATGACTGTAACAGCTTGGTGCAGATTAAATTCAAGATTCTCCTGAAAAAGAAATTGAAAAGATACTGCAGCATGGTTTTCCTGCTCAGTATCATCCACAACTGTAGTAAGTTGTTCTACATTATCATCCAGATCACTAATAAACATATGAAAAAACAGAACCAAAGAAAGCCCACCACAGAATTTCACTTGAATACTCTTTCAGTCAGCGAGTATTCAAAATTAATTTTGTATGTGGTATTTTTCTCATCTTGCATGAATTTGAAAATAGAGTATTCATGATGAACTCTACTTATGTAGCATATATTGGGGATGGGGTTCTTTTGTTTTCAAAGCTTAAACATGGCCTGAAACATGACCTTCTTCAACAAATTCTGTTTTCTGTTATTCTCACTATGTTCTTGGACTACAGCTCAGTTTTGTGATTGTTTCTTCTGGTAATTTACTGGATATTTTAGAGAATGATTTATAACACCCTATCTTCTATCCTTTCTTCTCTGTGTAGAAAAATATTTTCCTTCCTTCTACTATTTATTATTTTATATATCCTTTGCACTCTTGAACACAAGTGCCAACACCTTTGAGAATTCACAAGTTTGTTAAATATCTGGGAATGATGTCCAACAAGCTCACATAACTTGCAAACCTCTAGCTCACCTAAGCATTTTCTAAATTGCTTTGGGTTTTTTTAGTTCAGGTTGGCTTATTGCCAGCATTTGTTCTATTAGACACCAGTAGTAACCTCATTAGTGAAGATCAGAGAAGAACAGCATTGAACACATCAGCCTTCCCCCTTCCATTTTCCATGAGCAGAAGTCACATTCTGCACTCCCACACTCTGGCAGTGCCTAATACTTTGTGATTAATCATCTTACTACTGACGTGCTGTTTACTTGAGAGTGGTTCCTAATTCCACTCTTTGATTTGATCTTCCAAATGTTGACCTTGAAATTACAGAAGGGAGAACAACAACAAAGGAAAAGAAATGGATGGTTCACTGTTCCTCATTTACCTTTCTCTCTTGATAACTTTCTTTTACATGTAAACACTGAATAAAATTTTAGCAGTGAGATCTCCAATCCTTTTGGCTTAGAGGGATATACTCATCTGCTGAAAATAGTTTTTATACCTTTGCTCTGCTGAAATACATCAAAATTTGGTAACCATTTATTTGTAGAGAACAGTGGCACCATGCAGCAGGGAATTGGCAGATCCCTCATAAGTAATGCTGAACACTACATTTGGCCAGAGTCAATGCTGATGAAGCACATTTTTTAAGATACAAATTTAAATAAGCCTTTTTGGTGGAACAAGAGTATTAGTTCTGAGTTTATATGATCAGTTGCTTGCAGAGTCACTTCTGACACCCATTCTTTTACAGCACATTGTTGCTTCAGCACAATGGTTCAGTCTAGCAAATTATCACAATTCCCAGAATCAACTATTTACACAAATCTCCTCTGAGAACTAGAAGAACTAGAATTAGGCTTCTAGTGCCAATCTGACACAGTCTAGCAGCCATGTCAGATATCCCCAGTAAAGCATTTTGCACCTTCCCCATTAGCCTGCATTGGCCATGGTGCTAAACTATTCATAACTTCCTGGAAAAGTCTGCTTGGGACTTATACATGTAGCACCACAGCTGGTTATTACCCTGATTATCTGCATTACCCTATGTTCACTCACACTTCTCCAGAAATCTTTGGTCTGCAGATAGTATATAAAGGCATATTCCTTTCATACTATTATTCCTCTCAAGCACCAGAAGTATGCCTCCTAAAAAGTAGAGATTTTTATTCCAAACCTCCAACTTGACTCTGTTTAGTCTCTTTCTATACAAATCCTGGGAGGCTGAGCACAACACACAGCCCATGATGCTGCATAGGTGGGAGTGCTGGATTGGAATTCTCTGCAACACAGAGATGTGGAACCTTCTGCAACTGTGGCTGGGGAAGACAGAAAACAGCCTGTTATGAACTTGTTCCCAGAACGGCTCAAATTAGTACAATGCTAATGAGGTACCATCCCTGGGATACATTATGAATAACATTCATGACAAATATGGGTAGGTGAAGTACATTTATAATACAATAATTAATTTACAGCAGTACAGCTTTGCAGACTGCACAAGGACTCTTAAGGTGTATTTGCTTGGAGGCATAGACAAGGATAAGCTTTACCCTAAGCATTTTTTCTCTTAGTCACTTACAACCCAAAGCTTTTCACAACTTACCTGCATCACCAGATCCCATTGTCAAAGCTTTAAATTCCAGAATAACTGGAAGAATTCATTAAAATGATTAATGTTCAGAAACAATGGGATTGTTAATTCAACGGCTCTATTGGAGGTCACAGTTACTTACAATTTCTGTTTATGTTGAGACAACCACCTACTATAACCTTCCAATTTCATTAACACTTAATGATTAATGACATTTTCTTACGGGAATGAGCAACCATTTAAAATGTACATTGCCATTGTATTACTGTTTCTCGCTTACAGAGCTCCAATGTTCTAATTTAGAAACAAGTCCCATGAATTAAGCAAGTACTGACAGAAGAGTCAGTCTCAAAATCCCATTACCCTCTCCCTCAAATCTTCACTAAACACTTGAAAAACTCATATATATATATGTATTTATTCATAGGTAGATTCTAACATTTTGTTATGAAATAGGAGGGAAAAACTTACAAAAATTCTTTCAGATATTGCTCAAAATCTTTCCATCTTTTTCGTATCTGTATAATTGGTGGATTGTAGTATTAACTCTGTCCTCAACTCATCAACACATCTGTCTGTGTACCTTACATTTGGTGTTAACCTAAAGCCCCCGACCACTCCTGGTCTCAAACTTAACATTTTTTAAAGAATTACTACTTTTTTAGAGGAGTACGACATGTACAGTATATAAAGACTTTTCAGAAAACTTTTCTAAAGATATAACCATGACATGCATCAAAGATTGCATTCAAACAGGTGATTGATAGAATGCTCTATACAATGTCTTGTTAAAGCATCTTCTTCCATTTTGTCACTCACAATTTTTTTCAAAATTGCCAGAAGTTTGAAAACTATTCACTAAAAACTACCTAAAAATCAATACAACAAATATCTCAAGCAATACTAATTACATTAAATACTGCTATTATTTCTTCTGCATAGTGACAATTGTAGAAAAGTCCTACTCTTGGTAATGCAAATACATTTCTGACTGGCTCAGACCCAGCTAGAGGAGTAGCAGATACTTGCAACATCAAAGCCACACATTTAGCCAACAGACAGTTATTCTTTCAGATAATACTGGTACCAGCCTTTCGGAGTCATCTCAATGCTATTCACATGCCATTTCCCCTGCCTAGAGCACAGTATAGGAGAGCTGCTGATGCATAATGAGACTGATCTGTCCATTTCAAGGCTGGATCTCACAAAATGCTACGGTGGCAACACTTTCCATTTGGGTTCAGTTTGAGAAAGATAACGTAATACAGTGGAATTGCCAGGAAAAAACCCACCAATGATTTGGCTTTGTTTTCCTTATTTTTCAATTTAACTTCAAGATGTTAAAATCATGGGAATTAATACCTTAGTTTATTGACAAGTTGCAATATCTCTTATAAAAATGTTTTTTCTTTTCAGTATCATAATGTCTTATCATAGAATCATAATCACAGAAACATAGAATGGCCTGGGTTTGAAGAGATCTTAAAGATCATATCATTCCAAACTCCTGCCATGTGGAAGGCCATCTTTCACTAGACCACGTGCTTCTCTGGACAAATTCTGCCTGTCACCGAGACACGCAAAGCAATCACACGTAGACAAGAAATTTCGCAGGGCAGAGACTTCTCTGACCAGCTCAAGGCTGAGTCTGGGCAGAGAGAGCCCTCTTTGTTTATTTCTTACTTTTTATACATTTGTGTGTCTGGTTAAAGATTGGCTTCTGGGGTTAAACACCCCTCAGCCTCAGTGGCCAGACTAACTGTCAGTTACAATTGTTTTCAGGTTAGAAATATGCAAACAAAGGACAGAGAATGAAAAACAAAGGATTTGTTTATGTTACATATGTGGGAAAAAAGTAGAAAACTGCTCTAATATTCTACAGTAACTAAAAGATCTGACTCCATTTTATGAAAATTCAAAAGGCTATAAAAAACTCAGAAAAAACAGGGTAACACTCTGCCAATGCCTGAACACTCTCTCAATAAAGAACTTTCTCACAATGGATAATCTAAACAAACTCTCTATAGAAAAGGTCTGTACCAGTTTGAAGTAATTCCCCCTTGTCCTGTCGCTCCAGGTCCTTGTAAATAGTTTCCCTCCATCTTTCATATGGGCCCCCTTCAGGTACTGGAGGATCCCAGTTAGGTCAGTCCAAAGCTTCTTTTTTCCAGGCTGAAAAGTCCCAGTTCTCTCAGCCTTTCCTAATAGGAGAGGAAATGAATTGAAATATCAACTTCCTGGCCTCCTCTCTCCCTTCTCCATTTCCATGTCCTTCCTGTGCTGGGATTCTAGAGCTTGACAGAGTACTTTGTTCGAGTTCAGAAGACAAGGAAAAGGATTTGTATTTATTATTGCTACCTAGTTAGAGGATACTATTATCATGATAATACTGCCTGCAATTTCTGCTACTGTACTTGCAACAGAATCTGCAGCCTTTAGCCTTTAATCCAGTTCCCGTGTGTGGTACTTTACAATTCTGAATTATGCAAGAGGAATATCTAAGAGCTGTTTATATACAGGAACTGCTCATGCACATTAAAAATAAGGCTCTACTCAAACAACTCAGCAATCAAAACTTTTACACACCTACTGCTTAATCAATACATCAGCATCAGAGAATGTTGATGCTGTAAACAAGTAATTTGCAATTTTATTAAGTGACAAGTGCTTTGGCTGCATGTTTTAAGGTATATTTTTCTGTTCATTTTCCTTTTAAGTGTTTGCTTAAATGACCTAAGAGAGGGCTTCTCTTCAAACATTTTTACAAGACAGAAATTATATACTAAGTTTTTGTAGATTGATAAAGGTGAAGTATAGCATTATGAAAAATAAAATTTATTGTGTGCATGACAACTGATACTCTTCAAGCTTTTTAGTATTTGAATACATCATCCATAAGATACACCTTGTTGGACAAAGTAATGTAACCATTAATGTTTACAGAAATTATGTGGTAGTATTTTTATATCTTAGGAATTTTACAATTTCATCATAAATGGAATTTGGAACATAGAGACTACTTAGAAATTCAAGATTGCTTTGTGATTTCTTTAAATATTTTCATCCAAGTACTCAAAATAAATTAAGCCATAAAACTACACAGAAAAAGAGTGCAGTTTTGAATATCAGCAAATAAAAGTTGACTATGTTGTATAAAATAACAATTTAACTCCTTAGTCTGGATATATTCTTATTCAATAATTCTGTCGTAAATCATTCCCTGCTACATGTGCTTGGCAAAAGGCATTACTTGGCTCTAGCAGATGTACTTTTCATCTTTTTGAGTCATAGCAACTTCTAGAATTTATTTCAACAAACTATGATAGTGCAGGCACATTTTATGGGTAAAATCACTTTTGGAACAAATCAATGGGAAAAGAAGATGACTCAGAGGGACAATATTTAATTAGTATTATCTATGGTAATAAGCCATTCCAGGACTTAGCTAGTCATGACAAAGAAAACAGATCCTCAATCCTAACAGGGCTTCAGAGTTTAGCTTTAAATAATGACTTACCACTGAAAGATTTAGCAAATGCAAATGCTGAGCTGCAAATATATCCTCAGCTGCCAATATAAGTCACAGATTTAAATACAATGATTTATTTAATCCACTACTGCCTAGTAAGTGGATAATTTTATTTCTTAAATACTAATTCTCAGTAAAAAAATTAGGATTGAAATTTCCCTGTGCACTGGTTTATATCTACAAACTAGGGCAACTGGAATTACCTAGGTAGTAGGTAGGCACAGGATTATTTACTGCTGTTCCAACAAAGGAATGGCTGGAAATAATTTTCTGTCAAACACATTTTTAGCATCTATATAGAGCAGTTTGCCATATTTAAAGTACATTGGAATCCAAGAAGTCCATATCTGCCTCTAAGAGAGGAGGGGAGGAAAACGTTCCAGTCAAGATCAGCAAAAAGGTTTTATGCCACTTCATCAGCAGACCTGTAAGAAAGACCTAGTGATAGGAACAATTTCCTACTGATATCTATGATCTAAACTCTACAAGCTGATTGCCACTGGCAAAGTTTTAGGGTGAAGGTGGGAGAACAAGTCTTTTGCTTTCTACTGTTCATATCAAATCCATGGAATTATGTTAATTTCATGATTATAACTGCACTACACAAACCAGTTCCTTCTTTTATATTACTGGATGCAAGATGTAAAAAGTAATCTAGGCTTTCGGAGTTAGAAAGCCCAAGTTTTTTGCTAACTATCAAGTTCTTATTTCTAAAGGAAATTGTCATGAGAGAAACACAGATTTGTCATCTTTCTTTTCACACTGCAGCTGTATCCAGCCAGGCTAGTACTCCAGACTACACCTACAGTCAAGGAATACACACAACACCATCTATTCTTCCAACTTCCAGAAACAAGGAATGTCCAGACTGTGTAGCAGTCTGCCTGGATGTCTTAGGATATCTCAGACTACCTGGATATCCAGGATATCTTAGGCTACCCAGGTCAAAAGAAACACCTCCATTCCTTTAACGTAACGCCATGCTGAAGCATGCAAAAGCAGTATACAAAACCTACCCCAAATCCATTTGTGGAATTAAGTTTGCACTCCCAAGGGCTTTGACTGTAAATTGTTAGAAGTAAATTGAACTAAAAGAATTTCTGAAAATAACCAGTCAGAAGCATATTAAAACATAGCAGAATAATTTATGGATGGCAACTGTAATGTTGTGATATATCATTTGTGAATATAACAACTTTTTCATTAGAAATTTAGAGTTAATTTCAGCAAATTAATTAATATTTAAAGCTCACTGTACTGTACAAAATTGAGCCCTATATCTATGAAGAATATTTGACAACAGTAAAAGTGTTTCGGGGTTTAGTTGACATTTTGTGGCTTAAGGTGAAAGAATTAAACAAATGGGAGTTATACTTCTTTGACCTTCTAGATACCCTTCAGTTTATATGCTGAAGCTGTCTGAATTTTTCAGCAAGACTGGTCTCAGAACTGCCTGTCTCTGAGTGGTTTTAGAGCATAGCCACAGTTTTGAATAGGGGGAGGCCTTGTTCTTGCTTACATTCTCTGTTTTGAATTGGAAAACAGTAATGGGAATATTTTTAGCTGGATACAAGCTTCATTGACTATTTTGCTGAAATTAAAGCAACTGACAGTTCCAAATGTGATACAAAAAAAAGGAACTTGGAGTGATTATCTTCTGAAGTAGCTCAATCTCCAGAGCACATTTCTCTGGACCTTTTGTCTGACAAGGCAAATACTTTCTAAAGAATGTTAGAACTCATATTTTAGCAAAAACCAAAATTCAACTCAAAAGCATAAATAGATTTTACTTTTAATTTTTCAATGGATTGAAATTATGTCTTTCTAGACTGGAAGAATACATGATGATAAGATACAGTAATAGGAAAAAGCACAATAAATGCATTGAATTTGAACTTGTCTAGATTTAGCCCTTTAATGTCAGCCACTTCTATTGCTTTGTAACAACAGATAAGCACACATGTATGGAGTTTCATTTAATTTCTTCAGGTGCTCATTTTCCAGTAATAAACTAGAAATAATTATTCCTCCTCTATTTGCATGACTCATGGCATAATATTATAAAAGTTTTTGAACAAAAGGGATTTTTGAGAATTTTGCAGTAAAATGGATACTCCAATCTAGTCCAAGTGATACACCACAAAAACCCTAAAAGCCCAAATCTGTAGAAAGCAAATGCTAAGATAGCTTCCTTATTCTGTGAAGCACTTTTCCTAAGTTTTCCTGAACTAAAAACACTAATCATACTTGAAGAATGTTTGTTGTATAGGGATTTCAATTGCACACAGATGCATCTGACCCAAACACAGTAAAATTCAAAATCATTATAGACTAAATGCTTAAAATGATAAATTTTATTATGATTGTTATTGTAATTTAAATAACCATAAAAACCCAAAACAAACAAACAAACACAAAAACAAACAAACAAACAAACAAACAAACCAAAACACACCAAAAAAACCCCAAGAAGACTCATTAAAATCTTGGTTCTGAACGTTGCAATGGAAAAGCTCACTCGAGACAATAAAGAGCATATTGCTGACATAGCATGTAATGCATCCTGAGATACCTGTTTTAAAACCTTGGAACAAGTAGTGTGGCAAACATCTTACCTACAGTGACAGAATGTTCCTAAGGTTGTTTTTCTGTGTGGGTTTCTTGGCTTCTTTTTCATTGTTATAAAGAGAAATACTTTGGGGGCAAGAGAATCCTCAGTGAAACTGCAGTTGCCTACTCTAAATTTATTGAACTTGATGAGAACAAACACAAAGCCTGTACTATCCTTGGCACCATCAATCAAAGTGCTGGGTAGTATTGCATCTTAAGCTTCTTGATGGAGAATTCTTTTCATGCTTACTTACTGAGATGTGCAATGCATGCTAACACACCTGTGGATGAGGAAAATAGTGTGATAAAATATATTTTCTCTGAGATAACAAAATATCAAAAATTAACAAATGAGAGATCTAGTGGGACTAAGGAACATTTTATCAGAAAATCAAAGATCTGTTTTACCCTATCTTCTAAAATTTATCATTCTTTTCTCTAAAGACTTCACATCTTTTCAAGACAACTTCAGAGGTCTAAAAAATTTTTGTAAATTGGTCCATTGATGCTGAAATTGCACTTAGACCACATGTGAGGTTATTTCAGAATCAAGAGAAGTGAGTGCAAATGAAATATTATTGAGTTTAAAAGCTTATTTTTCCTTAGAGGAAAAACAACTATCAGAAATACCTTTACTTATATAACACCTATATGCACAACTATATAAGCAATAGGAATTATTTATACATCTTCAATAGTATTCTGGTGTGTATCAGGAATGGCATTGTCAGAAGGTCAGGGAGTGATCCTGGCCCTCTGCTCAGCCCTGATGAGGCACATCTGGAATGCAGAGATGATGAAGGGATGGAGCATCTGTCTTATAAGGAAAGGCTGAGGGATCTCATCTCTGTCTCTCAGTGCCTGCAGAGAGGGCTCAGAGGATGGACCAAGCTCAATGGTGCCCAGCAATAGGACAAGAAGCAAGGGGCAGGAATGGATGCAGGAAGTTCCACCTGAATGTGAGGAAGAACTTCTTTCCTCTACAGAGACCAGGCACTGGAGCAGATCACCCAAAGAGGGTGTGGAATCTCACTCACTGGAGACATTCCAGAACTAGCTGGACACAGTCCTGTGCCATGTGCTCTGGGATGCCCCTGCTTGAGCAGGGAGGTGGGACAAGATAACCCACTGTGGTCCCTTCCAACCTGACCCATTAAGGGATCCTGTGAAGTAGGGCTTTATTTGTATAGCTATCATATCACTTAGTAGATATATTTAATATTATGGAAATTTAAAAAGCATTAACATGATCAGGTGGACATGAGTACAGTGTGAATGCAAGAGCTGAAGGCATTCCTTGAAAAGAAAAAGCTAGCAAAAATTTAGTTATGATTATTAAAAATAAGTTTAAACATTAAACTTACTAAATGTACTGGTTAGGCTTTCTTTCCCCCTCTAGAAGAAGGCCACACAGATTGAAAAATAGTAATATAAAATATAGAATTCCTTGTCCCCTCAAAACTTGGGTGATTACTTTTTCTCTGTGAGAATGTTGACTGTGCTAGACTGGAGAATATGACAGCATTACTTCCCTGCCATGCAGATATTTGTTTTTATAAGTAAAAGACAGTTATTTGGGATCTTGACTGAACTTCAGTGAAACTCATGTTACCCATGTATCTTTTAATGGTATAGTTCTGTACACAAAATAATAAAAATCATAAGCATTTTCCTTTTTCAGAGTGCAGTTTGGAACAGCATAAAAATTAGTTGTCTCTATCTTAAATTACAAAACCATCAAGAGTATTGCCTTCTACAATAAGGCTTGAAATTATTACTGATATTACTAAAATATTTTATTTTAATTTATGAGAAAAAAATGGCCAGAGCCATAAAATATACTTTTCTCTCAAAACAGCACCATATTTGAGCAAGGAGAATGACTAATATTGTGTTGTTGTGGTGCAGAATTATTCAAATTAAATGTACCATTTTGAAGCTATTAGCCTAGAATATAAAACAAAAAAATAATAATGTGTAATTTCTGAAAAGACAGTGCAGAACTAATTAGCCTGAAAAACTAGTTCTTTCCTCTCACTTTACTCCACAGAAAACATTGATTTCTACAAAGCAGCTCCTAAAGTAATACATTTTTCTTAAAATTATCAGAACCTTCTCCTGAGAACATAATATTTTATATGTTAAATTAGCTACTCATTTTACATTTATAAGACATCAGAGAATACATCCACATATTTTCAGTGATCAAGCTGCCAAAATAATCCTACTTAAACTGGACATTTCTTTAGATCACCTTGTTTTCCATACTGCTGTTACTTTCGACATTGCTGTATTATCAGACTGTAATTTTATAAGCCTGTTCACACCCCTTAATTCTGTGCACAGCTACAGAATTTTAAGTGACCAAGTTAGGTTACAGGTGTGCGTCTGTGCCACAGGACGTGCTCTGAGGCCCTGAAGCACAACAAAATATGTCTTTACCCATGGTTTGAGTACTAAATAAAAGTAAGATGGACTACCACTGAAAATCTCTGAGAAATCTAATTGGAGACAATTCAATACCTGTAAAAGTATTTACATCTACCCTTTCCAGAAATAAAGTGGACATAATAGAATATTCTGATTTTTCAACTCTTATGTACTTATGGCCATGGACAGAACATTTTTTCTATATATTTTTTTAAAGTTTGCTAAAAAATCCCTCTTCTCTTTACCAATCAACTCATATTCTGCATTGTTAGCATTGCATTTCTTAAATAATTTCTTTTTTTTTTTCCTGCTCAAGTTCTGGTGATATAGAAACATAGACTCAAACACACTGTTTCCACTCAATGTACACTCAAATACAACTATCCTGAAAATCTGCACTGGTTGTCTGTGAGATGTTATATACAGTGAATATTCCTGCAGTATTACACAGCTATTATGTTTTGAACCATTTTTCTAAGCTGTATTATATTCCTATTTTTCTCCAAAATCATCTAGGGGTAGCATTAACATTATTTTATAGCATGCTTTAAAGTTTCTACTCCAGAGAGTAAGACAAAAACCAAAGACATATTTATTATTTAAAGAATATTCATCCCAGACTATAACAACAAAAGACATTAGTAGCCATACTTAAATATCTGAAACAAGCCATTTAGGAGTTAAAAAAGAGTTTAAGCACACAAGAGCACGAGTAGATTCTTCCTCAAAAAGACAGTAGAAAAAAAAATAATGTTTAGAACATATGACTTCCTCCCATTTACTGAATGACAGAACATTGTTGCAGAGGAAAATCTTCATTCTATGCTATGTTAAAAACCTGCAATACAAGATACTGCAGTTCCAAGATTCTGCCTAATGACTGTTAAAACCCATGTAAAGTACATGACCTGTTTCAGGCCACACAACAGCCTGACAAAAAATGAGAGATTTTGTTGGAAAATTCTGCCTCCCTGCACTAACATAAGAAGTGGCCTATTAAAAGCTAATAAGGATGATTAAGGTCAATGAAATATTCATTATAGCTTAAAAATACACATTGAGTCATAAAAAATCATTATGCTACAATTAATTGGTTTCTATGTTTCAAAAACAGTACTTACAAGTTATGTCATTAAGAACACAGAACCAACACCACACTTAATTACAGGCCTCAGTAATGCTCATGGGAAGCAATTTCAGATCTTCCCAAAGACAAAAGGATAAGCAAATGCATCTTGGTAGCACTATCCAAGTTAATGTGGAAAGATTTCTACAGTCTGACAGAAAGAAAATGGAAGAGCATTTTCAGAAATTTCAATTACAAGAGTGAAACAATTACGCGGCTTTCTAGTTTATGTCTCCCAAAGTAATTTTCTTTCAATTGACAGTAAAGGCGAACTTAATGCAAATGTGTTTACATCCGGCTTTTAGCCATGTACAGAATATGAAATTAAAACACAGGGTAAAGAATTTTTCTACTGACAAATACACATAAAATAGATTAAGAAACTTATAGGTATGTGGATATATTTTCCCATGACCACTGCTGTTGGTTTCTAAAACCAAAGCATAGTTTTACCCCAGTAAACCCCAGGTTTTCTTTCCTTTGCTATCAATAATACAGTTCCTTTCCCTTGAAATATATTCACTCAGATCTGTGTATTTTCACAATACTACAGAGAGGAAGATTTTTCTTTCTACTGAATATTTCAAAAAATTAATTCAAGGTTCAACGCCAGCTATGTTCAATGAAACAGTTGGACTGCTTAACAAGCTGTTGGAACAGCAGTTATATCTCATCATCTTTGACTCGGAATTCCCGCCTGAAGAGGAAGGCTGAATTTCTCACATAGACTCATAAAGTCAAAGGTTAAAAATTATAAAATTTAATCCAGGTAGCACTCCAGTCTCTTGTGAGAAGGAAAGCATATGTGTGGTTCTAAAGTAGGACTATTCCATGGAAGCCCTACATTGGTTCACACATACCTTTGACATTGGTTTGTCTTTACAGGTTGTTTGCTACTTCGTTTCACCATCAGTTTGCTTATTCTATTTTTTTCCTCTTGAAACCCTTTTTAAGTTCATGTACTTAAAACTGAGATGCAAGAACTTTGGAAGAAAAACTTTCCCAAAACACTCCAAATTTTAAAAGGATGTAATTTTTCATTCTATCTCATTTTAGTCTCATGTGCATAAAGGCAGCCTGTGAGTTGCTTAATAAAGTATCTTGTGAAGCTGGATTACACCTGCTTACAGCAATTTTACCAGATAGGAGTTATAGGAACACAGTGTGCTCAGAATTAGAAGCACTTACTGTTCGAATATATGGAAAATAGCAAGTTATTCATGATGCCATTTGGTTCAGCTCATTTTCAGCAGAGCTCTTGCAAGTTACAGTAGAGTAAGTTTGCATGATTAACTAAGTGCATTAACATTTTGGGTTAGATTGGGAACAAAATTTTGAACCAAACCTCTCTTATCACCTCTCACATGGCCTTGGTTTGCATTGCAGAATAGTCTCAGAGGACAAAATTGCATCCCTTTTGAATTAAGGTAAACTGACATTGTACTTCAGAACAACCTAAATCTTATGCAGCTATTGACAGGACCAGGGCAGAGCCAGGCTCAACTAAATCCCTTAAAACATGCATAATTATATAAATATGTAAATTTCAGGTCTTTAACCACAAAGTGGTTTGTTGTAAGTTCTCTCCTGTTGTACTACACTACTGGCTAATGCAGACTCAAATTTTTCACAATAGCAGCAGCCCTGGTATTCTCAGTGGAACTGCTGACAGTGCCAGCACCCTGAACAGACTGGGTAGACATTGAGGCAACAACTATGTGTATGCTAGCCAGCTGACATAAATTACAGAACTACTCTTCCTCTCTAACCTTGGGAGATTGCACCTTGTTTATGAAGAATTGTCCTGACAGGTCCAGCCACTCCAAATGAACAGGTCACCTTCTCCCCTGTACAGGCTGATGTCTCAGCTACCAGAAATGGAGTCAGAGCAAAGGAAAGGGATGTGTGGGTACCATGTCCCATCATTGGGTTTGCCTGCCTGACCATAAGGAGGGCATAAGAAAGCGGGGTGTTGCACCTATGTGGGCTTCAAGGTTGGAGGTAAATTAATTGGGTGGATTAGCAGCATCCATAAAACATACATTCAAGAACATTACTCCTCCAGATGCAGCAGAAGCTATGAGAACACTTTCACTTCTGACCCTGATGAAGGAACTACAGGTTTGCAGTTACAGGAATCAGGTGATGAATGCTCTGATCAGTGACAGAGGGGCTCTCTCCAGCCAGGCAGAGGAAAAGGACAGCTAATCTTATTGGACTGTATGCAACAGATTTTCTGGCACATCAGACCCTGGGGAGAATAATGCTTTGGTGGAAAATGGTGTGCAGTGCAACTTGATGCCATCAGGGTCCATGGAGGCAGAACTCAGATGGATTTCTGGAGTGACAGGGGGTCCCAGATAGTGAATTGACCCTAACAGGAAACAAGGGGCATAAGTACCCTACTGTGGACCAGCCCAGATTCCCAGGGTGTCCTTGTCAGAGACTGCCTCAGATGAGGACACCACAAGGGCCTAAAACTGTGCCACAGGTATACGTTTGCTGTAGACACCATGAAGATTGAACAACTGTTTACCTTGCCCAGCCTGTCACATGATCCATCTGTATTGGGCTTGCTGCATGCAAAGGATCAGCAGCTGCCAGTTGCTACTATGATGGTGTATCAGTGGCAATACTGCACTGTAAAAGTGCTTCTGCTTCCCCTCCATGAGCTTATTCATCAATGGAGAATGAAGAAGTCATCAGCAAGACTTAATCACACTTGAACAGTCCCATACAACCAGCACAAAAGTCTGATGGAGAGTGCAGACTTCCAGTAAATTATTGTGACCTGCACAAACCACTTTCCACAGCCATACTGGACATGTCAGAGCTCCAGTACAAACTGGAGTTAAAGGCAGGCAAGTGATAGGCCACACTTTACGTGGTCAGTGCTACTTTCTCTGTTGCTTTGGCAGATTGTGGGTCTCAGTTTGCTTCCATGCAGAGGGTTTTCCATTTCCTGGGATTCTGTCCCACAAATGGAAGTACACTGTAGAATATGAGAATGAGAGACCCATAAGCTGAGAGCAAGATGAATCTGTCTATTGCAGAGTTAAGACAGTACTTTTACCGTTAGTGTGGGAATCTCTGTTCAGCCCTTGGCATGAAACTCAGCTGCAGGCCTGTAATAAATCTGTCGACCTGACAGTTTGTTAGTTTTCTCAAGGTTTGCAGGCTTTGAAGAGACAAGACACCTTTCCTCTGTAATCTAATTTCTTCCATGCTTCCCAGGAATTTTTTGCAGTGTTGGGCTTTGCTGGCTCCTTACAGTACAGTCATACCATTTGCCATGGATTGATATAGGCTGCAGTGAAGGGGGGTCAAGCTGCCCAACACTGATGACAAAATAATGTGGGACAACACAACACAATGAAAGAAGCATTTGAGAAAGCATTATTTGAACCTCACCTGCAGTGCTGCTTGCAGGTCTGGGATCTCAGCACAGAAAGCATATGGACCTTCTTGGAGGCAGTCCAGAGAAAGCCATCAAGATGATCAGACGAATGAAGCAGCTCTGCTATGAGAAAATGCTGGGAGAATTGAGATTGCTCAGCCTAGAAAAGAGAAGGCTCTGGGGTGACCTAATTGTGGCCTTCCAGTACCTGAAGGGAGCCCGCAAGAAAGATGGAGAGAGACTATTCACATGAGTCTGGACTGGAAAGACAAGGGGGAATGGCTTCAAACTGACAGAGAGTAGGTTTAGACTAGATTCTTTCTGTGAGGGTGATAAGGCATGTGTACAGGTTTCCCAGAGAAGCTAAGGCTGCTGTGTTCCTGCAAGTGTTCAAGGTCAGGCTGGGTGGAGGTCTGAGCAACCTGGTCTAGTGCAAGGTGTCCTTGTCCACAGGAGCAGTATTGGAACTAGATAATCTTTAAGTCCCCTTCCAACTCAGGCCATTCTATGATTCTGTGACTTAATATTTTCCCTTAAAGCTGACTTTGCCCAAAACAAAGCAAGGATGAGTGACTTGCACAAGGGGCTTAGTTTTAGGAAATAAAATTTCATATAGATATTGCTACATCTTAATGCATGCGAATTATACAATAGCAGCCATATTCCCACCAACTAATTGAAAGAAAACACAGGTGTGCTGGGTTTCTAGACAGTGCATATCCTTGGTTACAGTCAGACTGGAAGTCCTCCTCATTGAGTAATACAGGAAGTATTTCAACCAGTTCCCTGAGCAGCAACCAACCTTTGAAAAGATCAAACATGAAACTGATCATGCAGCAGCCCTAGACCAGCTAGAAAGGACCAGACTATAAGAAGGATAGCCTACACCACAGCCAGGAAAGTGTTGCTGCAGCCTCTGGAGTTCTGAAGCCAGGGCACACGCTAACTATGAAAAAGACATACTGGTAAAACACAAAGGTTTGGGTTGCCTCAGAAGTAGTCATTACAGAAGCCCAGCTCTTGGCACCACAAATATCCATGCTGTCCTGAATGATCAAATAAAGGATCTACACATCATGAAGCTGACACTACATGGATCACAGTTGCAAGAGCATGCCAAAGTAAACTTCACATGCTTTGTATGGTGGAGACGGCTATTGGATGTTCTGAAACTTACTCTGTAACCAGTATTGCCATCCAAAATACCCTGAACTTTGAAAAACACAATTTATGATGACAATTCACCACAAAAAGAACTGAATTGTGCAATATGTGCCAACTATGAAGCTACTTTGTAGGCATCCAGGCCAAGAAACACATTCCTTGACTGGAAATATCACATTCCCTGTCATGCACCAGCCACAGAACACAGAACATTATTAAAAATTATGCTGAAAGCAATGAGAGCTGGGACATT
This sequence comes from Tachycineta bicolor, assembly GCA_025960845.1. Lineage (NCBI taxonomy): Eukaryota > Metazoa > Chordata > Aves > Passeriformes > Hirundinidae > Tachycineta > Tachycineta bicolor. The sequence goes on along the minus strand of JANEHK010000071.1, from coordinate 1,725,864 downwards.
CAAGCACTGTGATGCACATTATCCAGAAGTCACATGTCTAGCAAACAATAGAGGATCTTCTTGCCCAAATGAAAACCCTGCATACTGTGGAAGGAGCTACAGCTCCCAAGGCATGTAAAGGGAACTGAATCAGAAACAGTGGGCTATGCCTTCTTAAGGAAAAGGTGAAGACCTTCAAGGGATAGATTTTTTCCCCAAGAACACAAGTGTATTTGCTGGTTAATTCAGTCAGATGGAATAATCTGATGCGTACCTCCAGGGTGCGCAGAAGAAGAAGAAGAAGAAGAAGAAGAAGAAGAAGAAGAAGAAGAAGAAGAAGAAGAAGAAGAAGAAGAAGAATAAAGCTTGATTTGAGTTTCCATCACAGATGTACTCCACTGGAAAGCACCACATCAAGAGCTAGTAAAAGGAAAACCAGCAAAAAGACAAGCCTTGTAAGGAACATGCTAAGTGCAGACTGATCCAACATGAGCTGTCTTCTGCACCCAGCAATTCAACACACATCATCATCTCTCCCCTCTCAAATCACCACCACAGCAGACACCAAGTCATAGATTTGTTTCTTCCCTGTCCCACCAAAGTTTTGGACAGTGGTGGCAGCATGAACAAGAGACTGCTTAGTTGCTGTCTTGTTCAACCCTCAGTAGCAACTTGTTTAGGTGTGGAGGGGGTTTTTTTTGTTTTGTTTGTTTGTTTGTGTTTTTTGGTTTTGTTTGGGGTTTTTTTTGTTGTTGTTTTGTTTTGGTTTTGTGTGGGGTTTTTTTGGGGGGGGTTGTGGGTTTTTGCTTGTTTTTGTTTGTTTGTTTGTTTTGGT
>JANEHK010000071.1:1670450-1720278 GCA_025960845.1 Tachycineta bicolor | reverse complement strand
TATAGTAAATATCTTGCGTAGAGCCATATAATATGCATTTTTCACAAGTTAGTGGGAGTTTATGTTTGTTTTTACTGTGTTTTGACTTCTTTTTTTTTTTCATTAGTTCTGCTTTAATTTTATCACTCAAAAGCACCTAGTTTCCCTAGGGATTAGTTTTTCTACCAAACACAAATCAGGGAAGACCTGAACAATTGCATATACTTCTTCCCTGCTCTCCAGCACAGAGAAGCAGAGGGCATTGTTTGTGTAAAGCCTAGATCTTTCCACCTGTGGAAATGTTTTAGAGGAATTACCCTTCTCAACCAGTTTAGTTGGACCTCAGATGTTGCACAACAAAAAGCTGCTGCATGCTTAGCAGCTGAATACATTTGAGCCACTGTGGACAAAGACCAAACAGATACTATTCTGAAAATAAAGTGCACCTGTTCAGAGTGCCCCTACACAGTAACTGCTCTTCTCCACAGCGGAGTCATAGATTTCCTAAGAACCTGGCAATTACACTGCCTGGAGCCAGTGGCATCTCAATAACAATAGTCCTACTGCAGTTACCACTAATCAAGTGTCACAATAATAGCAACAAGTGAAGCAAGGAAAAACAGCAAGGGACAGCTGCAGGCTGTAAACGTTCTTGAGAAAAGTGAAAATATAATCAGTCATTGAAAATACTCTCAATTAAGAGAATATATTTTCTGTACAATGTGAATAACTATTCAACTATGTTCTACTAACCATAGAATCAAAGTGTGGGTTTGAATGGACCTTAAAGATTAACTAGTTCAAACTCCTCTGCCATGGGCAGGGACACCTTCCACTGGATCAGGTTGCTCAGAGCTCCCTCCAACCTGGACTTGAACATTTCCAGGTATGGGGCAGCCACAACTTCTCCAGGCAACCTGTGCCAGACCTCACAGGAAAGAACTTTTTTCTAATACCAAATCTAAGATTTTTTTCTGTTTGTTTGAAGCCTTTCCCCCTTATTCTGTCACTCCAGGCCCTTGTGAATAGTCTCTCAACATCTTTCCTGTTGGGTCTCTTCGGGTACTGGAAAGCTGCAGTTAGGTCTCCCCAAAGCTTTTCCCTTTCCAGGCTGAACAATCCAAATTCTCTCACCTTTTTCTCCAAAAGAAAAGGTGCTCTGATCATCTTGGTAGCCACCTGTGGACAGACTCCAACAAGTCCCTGTCCTTTCTGTGCTGGGATCCCAGAGCTGGATGCAGCCCTGCAGATGGGGTCTCAGCAGAGCAGGGCTCCCTGCCCTGCTGCTTTGGTTTTTGCCCAGCACACAGGTTTCTGGGCTCCCAGTGTACATTCCTGGTTGATATTCAGCTGCTTATGATTTTTTAAATTAGCTTTATGCCAGAAATAATAAAATTTATACATCACAAAAGATCACTAGTAGATATGTAATATACATTTTCAGTAAATCAAAGCAACTATTTTGTTTTCAAACCTCCAACTGCGATGTTTTGGGAGAGTTTGCATGACTAGAAAGTTGTGATGGACACACCTCAGCTCTGCAGGAAGGAAAGGCTAGGGAGACATGGGAAGAGAGTTTCCCTCTGTCCACAGGAGCAGTACAGATTCAGGGAGCTTTTTGGTTGGATGGGAGACAATCTTGTTGAGAGCTCATGGGTTAGGATCAGGTAAGAGGCTATTAAGGGTGACATCCTGGGGAAAGTCACAGACTCTGATCAAGGTAGCAGGTAAAACCTGTAAAGAACTTGAAATCTTTGTGTCACAGACTGTTGTTCACATGAGAAGCTTTGACCTCCCTGATATTTGCTGGGAATTCAACCTGACAGGACACAAGAAATCACAAAGGAGGATATCAGGGGATAACTGTCACATCCCAGGGATATAGGGGTGGGATGAAAAAGCCAAAGAAAATACAAACCTGGATCTGCTTACTCACTAAACAAGAAACTAGTAGGAGATGTGGCTATCTGTGGTCATCTTGGTAGTACCTTAGCAACCCATGGCTGAAGACAGAGCACAAAACCTTGATTTTAGGAGAACAGTGAGAACAGTTATCGCTTTACTGAAGAGTGGGGAAATGGGATCTATGAACAGCTTCAAACAGCAAAAGAACCAAGAAAGCTGTCTAATCTTTGAAGACCTCCAAGCACAAGGAACCGTTCATCCTCATGCTGGAGCAAACAAGGAGAAAATTTAGAAGACCAGTATGGCTTAAGCAGGAAATTCATGACAGACATGTGGCATTAAAAAAAACCAAACCAAAACAAAACAAAACAAAACAAAACAAAACAAAACAAAACAACAACAACAACAAAAAAAAAAAAAACAAAAAAAAAAAACCACAACCTATTATGCAGATGGAATTCAGGAAAGCAACTCATACATTTAGTCAGTCAGTCAGTCTGTTAACAAAATTAAAACTCTTCTGTATCTCAGACTCTCAATGCAGTTAAAGGGCCACATGAAGTGTATCTACTGCTTCAGAAGTATTAAAAATCCAAACTTAAATGTGCACCCACACTTAAAAGGGAAGTGTGGGCCCATTGCCATGTGGGGCAAATGATTTATTAGGAGAGAGATTAAGGAATAGAGACTTCATGTTTTCTTTCTTCATGTACTCAAAAATAATGTCTCATAGGCCTCTATGTTTAGTGAAAGTTCAGGGAAGGAATGTATCAGGATTGGATGGGAATTGACTCAGATCATTTGAGAAAATAGCCTACAGAATTCCATGGATTCAGATGAGCCATGTTCAAGCATGGTAGAGATCACCACTGTCCTCATAAGGTAACTCTATCTTATTTCAAAGATTGTGGAGGTTAGGGAAAATCCTGATCTAGTGATATGAAGCTAATTGATAATGACTCAAACAACTCAGCTTCCAAACTGTTATATTTGGTGCAGTGAGGACAAGTCTCCACAATCACCTAAGGAAGTCTGGCCTTTTACTGATTTGGAATGCAAGAACACATTAAGGCTAACAAAACCAGTGAAATAACCTTTATTGTAGGAATTGTATTTGAAATATATCCTGTTTACCATAGTGATAACTGAGAAAATCAGGATAATTTAAAAAAATTGCTAATACAGAGTTTTAAAAATCCTAAGGCATTTAATGAGGGTTTTGTTTGTTTGTTTGTTTGTTTGTTTTGTTGTTGTTTTTGTTTTTTCTGTTCAAAGCAAAAGCTCTTAGTTGTGAACTAGTCTTCCACATCGAATTCACTATTAACTTTCAATTTCAATTTAAACATATGCAGTTTGTGTTTCAATAATGCAATGAAAATGGAAGTGACAAACTTCTATTAATGGAATGTACAGGCCTAAAACAACAATGACAAATTAATCCAGTCTCTTTTTCAGACCATACATTACCAGATTCACAGATGAAGAATCCCATGTGGTTTCCAGAAATGAAATATTAATATTTATAATAAGACACTAATCTTAGATGTAAGTGTGCATTTAAGTTTACAATATTCACATTTCAGAGTATGAACTAATAAATGCAGCTTTAAAAGGAAATTGTTGATAGAAATACTTTCAGTGCTATCTTGCAAATGGAAGGTTTAAGGTAAATTTTATGGAACTGCAGAGGCAGAAGTTGACTGTAAAACATCTCACTGTAGAGTATTTAAACACTTCAAGCAAGAAAGTTTCTCTGTTTCCCAGAGCTAAATGTAGAAGGCTGACTTTTAGAAAGGTTAATAACACCCAACGGCATGCCTTTTTCCTTATATATAAAACATGAGGATGACCAATTGTGATGGAAAGAACAAACATCGGCAGGCATTCTTTAAGGACACAGACTCTTCAGGACTCTCCCACCACTGTGATGAGATCTGCTTTTAAATATGTCTCAAGAGAAAACTGAGAAGGTGCACGTGTGCCAATGTGTGCTACAAACCCCAGCAAAGGCACTGAGTGCTAAGAGAAGTTGCTGACAAATTAATCTCATTTTATAACTGTAGGTTTTTGAGGTGATGGAGCTGGTACTTTCCTGCACTAATCACCTTAAAGATCTCAAGATACTTATATCCTTAACTTCATGTTCTCTCAAGAATTATTCTTCCACTAGCTGAATATCCTTATATATCCCTTCTGAAACCTTTAAGAAAATGACCTTATATGGATTTCATATTAAAGCATCACATTTTATCACAAATCACAGCCCACAGAAATTCCACAGTATATAATGACATAAAAGGCATCAGAGATTTCACCAAGTTTTCTTTTAACTTCACGCTTCTCACTTAGTCTTCCACTCTGCTAAACAAGGGAGTGGAGACAAATTGAGGTAACCACATAGTGCAGAACTTAGCATTTTATTCACACACCTTCTGTTTTAATCAATTTTAGAATGTAAAACACAGACTAAATGACAGCCAAATTGAAAAAAAATCTTTCAATTAATTTTTTGCTGAACACTTTCCACAAAACAGCCTTGCTATACTCAAGTGTGGTAGGTCAAAACACCAAACGCCTCCACTTTATATCTGTTATATGTAAATAGCAACTGTAATACAAGTAGCAATAGTTACTCCTACAACAGGATGGGTTTCTTTCCTCCTAAAAATGGCCTGGATTCTAGATTTAGTCAAAAAGCTGTTCTAAAGCAAGGATGGTCCTGACCCAGCATGTTCTTATCATCAACAGGATATGCACCACATATCTCAGAGAACAGACAGAGGACAATGTCTTTGAACTGATTACCAGGTTGAAGATGACATGCCTCACACTAGTGACAGGTTTTTATAAAAGAATTTATAGCCAAGAGTGACAACACACTCCACCCACAAGGAAAAGGTAGCAAATAAATTCTTCTTAGCTACTTCCAACTTGGTGTAATTTAACTTGGCCTTACCTTATCAAAAGGATGTACACTAAACAAAATGTAATAAAAACAACCTGTGAGATTATTTGGTTTATTTGTCCTCCTCTGCTGGTGATATATGCAAGACCACAGGCTAGCTCAAACTGCCCTAACTCTCATTATTATGTCCTTTAAAATGAGGAACAGGATCTCAGGATATCTCAGTTTCAAAGCTCAACTACTCACTAAACAGAAGTTTTGGCTCTCCCACTTGAGAAATTTCCTTTCCAAAAATCTGGAGCAGGACTACCAACTTAGAGCAGCTCTCACTCATGTTTTCTCTATAAAGATAAATTGAAATAAAATGAAAGCTGGGAGGCTCATGTCTATATCTGTCCAATTGGGTGTCACAATTTGTTCTATGTGCACCTTTGCTACTACCACTTCCTGATGTGCACCCTTTCCTTACTTTGGAAAACTATCCCTCCATCACTATTGTCAATATGGGAGAAATCAAGAGCACTGATAAACAAATAAAAAATTAGAACCATGTCTTTGATTACATTGCATTTTTAAGTTTTTTGATTAAAAGAACTGTTTTACCACAGTCATAACATACTGTAGCATGTTGTTAAATACTTTGAAAAGAAAAATGCTCTTCTATTTATTATACATAATAGCCAATTACTTTTTTTTTTCTTAATGTGATTGAGTGCCACATCCAGTCTTTTTTTAAACATGTTCAGGGATGGTGACTCCACCACTGCCCCGAGCAGACTATTCCAATACCTTATCACTCTTTCCATTAAAAGCTTTTTCCTAATGTCCAACCTATATTTCCCTTGATGCAGCCTGATATTTTTTCCTCTTGTTCTGTCAGTTGCTGGCTGGTGAAAGAGACTAACCCCCATCTGTCTACAGCCACCCTTCAGGAAGTTGTAGAGAGTGATAAGGCCACCTCTGAATCTCCGTTTCTGCAGGCTAAACAACTCCAGCTCTCTCAGTCATTCTTCATATGGCTTGCGCTCCAAGTCCTTCACCAGCCTTGTTGTCCTCCTCTGGATGTGCTCAAGCATCTCAACATCCTTCCTAAACTGAGGGGCCCAGAACTGGACACAATACTCAAGGTGTGGCCTCACCAGTGCTGAGTACAGGGGAAGTATGTTCTCCCTGCTCCTGCTGGCCACACCATTCCTGATGCAGGCCAAGATGCCATTGGCCTTCCTGGCCACCATGGCACACTGCTGGCTCATGTTCAGCCAGCTGATGACCAGTACCCCCAATTCCCTTTCCTCCTGGGCACTGTCCAGCCACTCTGCCCCCAACCTGTAACGCTGCAGGGGATTATTGCGGCCAAAGTGCAGGACTCGGCACTTGGACTTATTAAACTTCATCTTATTAGACTCTGCCCATCCATCCAACTGTTCCAGATCTCTCTGCAGGGCCATCCTATCTTCCAACAGATTGACACATGCTCCCAGTTTAGTGTCATCTGCAAATCTACTAATCAAAGATTCAATACCCTCATCCATGTCATCAATAAAATTATTGAACAGAACTGGCCTCAGCACAGACCACTGAAGGATACCACTGGTGACTGGCCACCAGCTGGATGCAGCACCGTTCTCTGGGCCCGGCCAGGCAGTTCCTAACTCAGCAAGGAGTGCTGCTGTCCAAGCCACAGGCTGCCAGCTTATCCAGGAGTATGCTATGGGAGACAATGTCAAAAGCCTTGTTGAAGTCCAAATAGACAACATCCACAGCTCTTGCTGCATCCACCAGGAGGGTCACCTGGTCATAAAAGGAGATCATGTTGGTCAAACATGACCTACTCTCCTAAGTCCTTGCTGGCTGGGCCTGAGACCCTGGCCATCCTGCAAATTCTGTGTGATGACACTCAGTATAATTTTTTCCATTATCTTGCCAGGTACTGAGGTCAGGCTGATTGTCTATAATTACTAGGATCCTCTCTCCCACCCTTTTTGTGAATGGGTGTCACATTGGCCAGCTTCCAGTCATTTGGAACCTCACTCGTCAGCCAGGACTGTTGGTAAATGATGGAGAGCGGCTTCGCAAGCTCATCTGCCAGCTCCCTCGATGTTGGAGTCCAGGGCATCCCTTTGGCTGCCCTGGAGAGTCAGGGACCTGGGCAGGGGGGTCTGGGACCCCAGCCCCGAGCTCAGAGAGACACTGGCTTTGATCTCAGTCCATGGGAAAAACTTCTTAAACTGAGAGAGGGTTTGCAAGCCACAGGAGTGTGAAAAATAGTAGTTTAGTTTGTCACAGAGTGAAAAAATAGTGATTTTAGATTAATAGCATTGGAGTGAATGGGGACAAAATGGAGAATCTGGGGCGTTGTCTCCTTCTTCTTCCTTCTCCTTCCCTCACTCCATTTCTGCTATGATGTTGGCACAAAGTAGTTAGTAAGGATTGGGTCAGTGTATAGGTGACCTTTTTAGTAATAGTGATAGACATTGGTAAGAAATAGTAAATAACGAACACGTAGTAATTAGTATAAAAGATTAAGCACAGCCCAGCTCGGGGGGGAGACGTGAGAAGTCCATGCACCTGCAAACATCGTGTTGGACTGTGAAAAATTTGTAAGATAAGAAACAATAAACAAAAAAATGCGACCTTGAAAAATTTAACCTGAAGACTCCGTCTCTTCCTTTGGCTTGGCGCGGAGCTGTGCAGGGAGGAAAAAGACCCTGAAACCACCTGAATGTTGGGAAAGCAGCCCCCGACACCTCATCACCCTGGAATGGATCCCATCTGGGCCCATAGATTTATGAGTATCCAAGCATTTCAGCAGTTCTCTGACTGCCTCCTCTTGGATAATGGGGGGACCATTTTGTTCCCTAGCACCATCAACCAACCCAAGAGAGCAGTTGTCTTGAAGGCAAGTTGTCTTCCCACTGAAAACTGAGGCAAAGAAAGCATTAAGCACTTCTTCTTTCTCCTCATCTGCAGTTACTAAGGTCCCTCCCTCATCCAATAGAGCACAAAGGTTGGCCTTTGTCGCTGAGACACACAAAGCAATTACGCGCAGACAGGTATCTTTGCCAGGCAGAGGTTTCTCCGATTCCAGCCCTCTGCTCCAAGAGCGGAGAGAGAAGCAAGAGGAAGAAACCTCTTTGTTTATTCTTTACTTTTTATACATTTGTGGGTCTAGCAGGAGGTTGGCTTTTTGGGGTTTCCACCCCTCAGCCTCAACGGCCAGACCAACTGTCAGTTGTTTTTCAGGTTAGAAATATGCAAACAAAGGACAGAGAATGAAAAACAAAGGATTTGTTTATGTTATATCTGTGGGAAAGGTAGAAAAACTGCTCTAATATTGTACAGTAACTAAAAGATCTGACTCCATTATGAAATTCAAAAGGCTAAATAAAAAACTCAGAAAAACCAGGGTAACATCTCACCCTTTTAACTTTAAAAAAAGAAAAAACACAAAAAGAAAAATGAACAAATTTACAAAGGGAATATATACAAATTCAATCGCTGTCTGTGGAGGAATCATCAGAGTGATCACTCGAGGATTCATCCACTGGGTGGTTTTCAAGTTGATCACGGCTTCCACCTTGCCTGTCAGCTGAATTCTGCCTCTGTGGTCGCAGGTCAGGACGGACACACTTTGAAGGTAGCCAGCGTGTCCCAGTGTCCGTGGACACACATGCATACTCTCGCCCCACAGCGATTAGGTCATAGGGTCCTTCCCATTGCTTGGTGACTAAATTTCGGACCTGTACCTTCGCTTGAGGCTGTTGCTCACTGTCCGAAGCCTGCAACGAGAGATGATGGTTCAAAATGACAGGATTATTTGAGTTCTGTGGCACCGTAAGGTGATTGATGGTGTACAAAGCCTTTGCCAACCGACTGTGTGGGGTTTCACCCTGCATTCCCCATTTCTGCTTCTGAAGGACACGCTTGAGTGTACCATGATTGCGTTCTACAATCGCCTGTCCCGTTGGAGAATCAGGGATGCCAAAGTTATGTGACACACCCCATGACAGTAGGAACTGCCGTACCTGCTGTGAGACATAAGCAGGACCATTGTCGGTCTTCACAGCAGAAGGTATGCCAAGAACAGCAAAGGCCTGCCTGCAGTGGGCAATGACATCTCAGGCTTTCTCTCCTGTGTGAGCAGAAGCCCACATTGCAGAGGAGAACGTGTCCACCGTCACATGTACATACTTGAGCTGGCCGAACTCAGCGACCTGGGTAACATCGGTCTGCCAAAGCTCCAAGGCTTTAAGGCCTCTAGGGTTAACCCCTGCCGGCAATGGTGCACCAAGGGCATGACAATCATCACACGACTCGACAATTTCACTAGCCTCAGTGGCTGTCAGTTGAACCTGCTTCTGCAGCGTATGCGAATTTTGGTGGGAAAACCCATGCAATGCCTTGGCCTGTGTGAGCACATCAGGCTGAGGGGCTACCCACGCTGGGTTAGCCAACTTGTCAGCCTTTGCGTTACCTTCCGCCAAAAATCCTGGCAATTTAGTGTGACTCCGTACATGCAGAACATAATATGGATGAACTCTGTCCTGAATTGCACACCACAGGGCCTTCAGTAAATTAAACATGGCAGGGTTACTGACCTCCTTCAACACTGAATAACCCAATCGCTTTGCGATGTCGGCAACATAGGCGGAGTCCGTGATCAAATTGAAAGGTTCCTGGGAAAATTTCTCAAATGCCATGACAGCAGCCTTTAGTTCAACCAGTTGGGCTGACCCATCCTCATGGCCTTCCAAAACCTGCCACTCAGATCCATCCTGCCGGGTAACAATGGCTTTTCCTGTTTTGCCCAAACTGTCAGTGAAGACGGTGGGACCTTGCACTGGCTCTTGGCTATTTTTGGGTCGTAGAGAAAATTGAGTATTTTTGGCCACTTGCAATAGCTTGTGGCTAGGCAGATGATAAGTGATCTGCCCTGAAAAACCCTCAAGAGCACTTTGCAGTGAAACATTGTTTGCATAGCTCCAATCAGATTCCTCCCTCTGAACCGGGAGTATGATCTTTGAGGGATCTGCACCCATCAATTGCAAACAGCGTTGCCAGCACTTGATTATCAAGCGCGCAATCAATTCAAACAGTGCTGTCGCCATCTTATGCGGCTGATGAGGCAGGAAGACCCATTCCAAGATGTGCAGATGATCAGTCCAATCATAATTCCATTGGCCGATGATACCTGTAGGATGTAAATCAGGAGTGGTAATGAACACAGTGATATCAATGGAAGGTTCAATGTGGTACACCTGACAAGCCGAAACAGCTTGCTGAACCTCCTCCAGCACTTTTCGTGCCTCAAGGGTTAATTCACGAGGTGTCTTTAAATCAGTGTCCCCTTTCAACAACTCAAACAAGGGAGACAGTTGTGCTGTGGTCAGTCCCAAGTAAGGATGTAACCAAGTGATAACACCTACCAGCTTCTGAGCATCATTCAGTATCTTCACTGATTGCACAAATTGCACCTCCTGGTGACAGATTGTCTGTTCCAGAATTTTGACCCCCAAATATTTCCAGGGAGGTTGTTTTTGTACCTTTTCTGGAGCTACCTGCAGTCCATGTGAATGCAAAGCATTCAACAACTGAGGCTGTATCCTCAGCAGCTCATCCTGGGTGGGCGCAGCCACCAAAATGTCGTCCATATAATGATAGACGTGAGCACCAGGAAACTGCTTGCAAACTCCAGACAAGGCACGGGCTACATACCATTGGCACAACATTGGCGAATTCCGCATTCCTTGAGGGAGAACTCTCCATTGATACCGCTGTGCGGGCTCTGCATTGTTTATTGTTGGTACCGTGAAGGCAAATTTTGGTCTGTCATCGGGATGCAGAGGGATCGTAAAAAAACAATCCTTCAGATCCACAATGAGGACCGGCCAGTCCACAGGAAGCATGGTAGGCAATGGCATACCAGCCTGCAATGTTCCCATGCCTTCCATCACAGCATTGATCTTTTGGAGGTCTTGTAGCAACCTCCATTTCCCAGACTTCTTTTTGATACAAAAGACAGGAGTGTTCCAGGGAGTGGTAGATGGTTCCAAATGCCCCTGATCCAACTGCTCCTGTACAAGTTCACGAAGGGCGATTAGCTTGTCATGAGGGAGGGGCCACTGGTTCTCCCAGATGGGTCTGTCCACCAGCCACCGTAAAGGAGGCGTGGGACACTCTGCGCCCTTCATCACAGTGGCCCCAATCAAAAATCTGTTCCCAATCGCACCCCCCATGCGGCCAAAACATCCCTCCCCCAGAGGTTCTGAGGAATCTCAGTAACATGAGGCCAAATTATGGCTGTCTGTCCCTCCGGGTTCGTGATGGCCACGGGATTCTGGCTCAAGTAGCATTGCTTCATTCCTCTGAAGCCCGCGATAGGTGTCTTGGCCAGGGTCAAAGGCCACTGCAGGGGCCAAGCAGCCAGGGAGAGAATGCTCACGTTAGTCCCCGTATCTAGAAGGCCACAAAGGTGAATCTCCGATGGCGTGGCACCAACCATGGACACGGTACACAGCGTCTCAGGACGGTCTTTGGTCAGGACAGCAGTCCAGCGCACCTGAGGTGGCCCTGTAGAGCCAAAGCCACCGTCTCCTCGCGACCGGTCCTTGGTTCTGGAAACAGAAGACTTAAAAGGAACAAGTTGAGCAATTTGTGTGCCTTTTGAAATAGTCAGAGTGGGGGTAGGTGTGGAGACCATTGTGTGAATCTGTCCCGAGAAATCCACATTATTCCAAGGGTGCACTATGATACCCTGAAGGACAGGAAAGGCCTGAAGACCCTCAGATGAATCAGCAGCACCTGCCTTATCCTGCCCTGTGGACCCCACAGGGTCAGATGCAGGCACTGCAGGTCCTGCACAAGCACTCAATCCTTCAACCTTAGCCTTTACTTCATCCCAGAACTGGTCGTGGTCTCTCAGCCTTACGGTCACCTGACAAGGGGGGAGCCTCCAAGCTGTTGTCGAAGAGCCAACAGCGTGGGAACTTTTGCTCTTATCAAAGACCGGCCGCATTCCAGCCGTGTCCCCGCTCACGCTGAACTTAAACACCTCGCTGCCCGTAGCTGCTGCCGTAACGCTTGCAGCGGGAAGCAGGAGTAGGGTCGGACTAGCCACTGGTGTTGGGCCCGCTGCATCCGCAGTGGAGCTGGAGCCCACACCGGCTGCCGGAGACTGGTCAGATGTCTCTGCGGCAGGCACAACTGCTGGGGAATTCGTATTGCGTCTAGGTGGAGGTGGAGATCGGGCCTCCTTCCCTGGCGGGGCCGCGTCGGTCCCCGCTGGCAGCCCATTAGAACCGGCCACATCAGAGCCTCTTCCCACCCCGTGAGCATCACCAGCAGCCCAAAGGGCTGGCGCGGGAGGCGGAGTGCCCGGAACCCCCCCGATAAGGTGTCCCTCGGGGGCCCAGGAGCCCACGGCCACCCCCACCCCAGAGCGGGGCAAAGCTGTCAGCCCGCGCAGGGAGGCGGTGCCCGCCGAGGGGCTGACTGGGGCCCTGCCTCCAGCATCATCCTGCGGCGGCATGGGGGCAGAGGCAGCCAGTACAGCCGCCTCTGGGCCCGGGCTGGGCGGCAGGGCGAGCAGCGCCACGTCACCCGACCCCCTCGGATATGTGATGGTCGTGCGGCAGAACAAACAATGCACAGTGATTGAATTTTCGCCAAATGAAATTGGAGCCCGCTCTCCCGGGCTGCCCCCCCCACCAAAGCCGGAAAGGCATGGAGAGGAGGCAGCTCCACCCCGCTCCGGCTGCTCTGCGGAGTGGGAATCAGCAGGACCGCCCCCGGGCTCGGTGGGGCTCTACCCCGCCTCTGCCCAAGACCAGCGCCGGAACCCGAGGGGAGGAAACCCCCTCGCGCAGGAACGGGGGTGAAGGGGAAGAACCACAAAGGAGAGTCGACTTAAACACAGCTCTCTCAAATAATTTCCACTGCAAAATTAATTCTGCAATTGCTTCCTCATGTTCTATATCAAGGTAGTCTAACATACAATCCCTCAGGAGGTACCACTCTCGTCATTTTAACACAGACCCTGGAGTGGGAAAGAACCCATGTCACAACCCCATGCAAATAGATTCTGAAGCCCCTCTTGGGATATCTGAGCATCTTTCTGCTCCAAGATATCTTCCCAAAGTTCCCAAACTAAAGAATCCTCCATGATGAACACAAAACAGGCAAAGAGGGGAAGGAAAAACCTCACCAAACCATCCATCCACTAGGGGTCACCAGTTGTCGCCGAGACACACAAAGCAATTACACGCAGACAGGTATCTTTGCCAGGCAGAGGTTTCTCCGCTTCCAGCCCTCTGCTCCGAGAGCAGAGAGAGGAGCAAGAGGAAGAAACCTCTTTGTTTATTCTTTACTTTTTATACATTTGTGGGTTTAGCAGGAGATTGGCTTTTTTGGGGTTTCCACCCCTCAGCCTCAACGGCCAGACCAACTGTCAGTTACAGTTGTTTTTCAGGTTAGAAATATGCAAACAAAGGACAGAGAATGAAAAACAAAGGATTTGTTTATGTTACATCTGTGGGAAAGGTAGAAAAACTGCTCTAATATTGTACAGTAACTAAAAGATCTGACTCCATTATGAAATTCAAAAGGCTAAATAAAAAACTCAGAAAAACCAGGGTAACAGGCCTTACCTTTCCTTTTACCATTAATATATTTGCAGAAATATTTTTTATTGTCATTTACAGAAGTTGCCATTTTAAGTTCAAACTGAGCTTTGGCCTCCCTAATTTTTTTCCTATGTGCTCTAGCAGCCCCCTTAAATACTTCCTGGGAGACCTGACCCTCCTTCCAAAAATGATACATCCTCTTTTTATTCCTAAATTCCTCCAAAACCTCCTTGCCCATCCAGGCTGGACATTTTCCTCATCGACTCATCTTTTGGCACACAGGGATAGTCTGTTCCTCTGCCCTTAAAATCTCTGTTTTGAAGGACACCCAGCTTCCCTGAACTCCTTTGTTTTTAAGGGCTCCTTCTCAAAGAACTCTCTGAATAAGTCTGCCTTCTGGAAATCCAGTGTAATTTGTGTTCCTCGTGATTTCACCAAATATTGAGAACTCCATAATTTCATGATCAATCTGCCCCAAACAGCCTCCAATCACCACATCTCCCACCAGCCCATCTCTATTTGCAAACAGTAGATCTAACATAGTCCTTTCCCTGGTGGGCTCACCCACCAGCTGTGACAAAAGTTGTCCTCCATACACTCTAAAAATTTCCCGGACTTCCACTTTTCTGTTGTATTAAGTTTCCAGCAGATGTCTGGCAGGTTGAAGTCACCTATAAGAACAAGGCCTGATGACCCTGAAACATTCTTCAGCTGCTTATAGAATAAGTTGTCCACCTCTTCCCCCTGATTGGGTGGACGATAACAGACTCTCAGTAGGATGTCAGCCTTGTTGGCTTTCCCCTTAATTCTTACCCATAGGCATTCAACTCCATCCATTTGTTTCAGTACCTATGGTGTCAAAAGCCTTCTTAATATAAAGGGCCACCCCTCCACCTCTTCTCCCTTTCCTGTCTCTTCTGAGGAGCTTGTAGCCATCGAGTGCAGTACTCCAGCTATGTGACTCATCCCACCACATTTCTGTTATGGCAACTACATCACAGCTTTACTGTTGCATCATGGCCTCCAGCTCTTCCTGTTTGTTACCCACGCTGCGTGCATTGGTATACATGCACTCCAGCTGGGCTACTGATTTCACCCCTGACTCAGGCTTACCACCCTTGGGCCTGCTTCCAGGCAATACAGCTGTATCCCCTTCCCCCTTCAAACCCAGTTTAAAGCCCTCTCAATGAGGTCTGCCAGTTCAGGAGCTAAGAACCTTCTACCCTTAACAGAGAGATGTATCCCATCTGGTTCCAACAGGTGCTGTAAAAGTTGCCCCATGATCAAACAATCCAAAATGTTGTCGATGACACCAACCCTTAAGACATTTGTTAATGATGTGAGTTCTCCTATTTCTTTCACAATTTTTCTCTGCCACCAAAGGGACTGAGCAGAACACTACCTGGGCCCTTGTCTTATCAACTACTTGACCCAGTGCTCTAAAGTCTCTTTTAATTCCTTTGACATTCCTCTTTTCAATCTCATCACAGCCAGCCTGGAGTATGAGCGGAGGGGGTAATAATCAGAGGGTTGAATCAGCCCAGGAAGTTTTTCAGTGATATTTCCTACCCAGGCTCCAGGAAGGCAGCAGACTTCCCTGTGGGATGGGTCCGGGCGACATATGGAGCCTTCTGTTCCCCTCAGAAGGGAGTCACCTACTACGATTACTCTTCTTCTTGATGTTAGAGGTGGAGATCCATCTTACAGATGAATAATAACTGGGAGGCTCACTGGGCAGATAATTTCCCTCTAAATCATCTAAATCATCTGGCTGACTCTCTAGATCCAGGGCCTCATACCTATTCTGAAGTGGCACCTGGCTAGGGGATGGGGGTCAAGAGGAGTATTTATTATTACCTCCCCTAGCAGGGACCCATTTCCACTTCCCTTCATCTACCAGGTGCCCTTCTATTGCCTGGGAATGGGAGGCATATGAGTCCTCTGAATCTTGATGGGCCTCCCTTCAAAAGATGGAAGGGCTGAACTCCACCAGTCTATTTCCCTTTCACTTTCCTTGATACTTCTTAACCTTTCATCTTCTTCCCTAAATTTGGCCACCAGCAAAAGGAAATCATTCACCTGTTCACACCGCAGGCACGCCTCCTCCACAACACCCCCTGAAACAACCAATAAGATCAAACATTCCAGGCAGGAATGGATCTGTACAGATGCATCCCTTTTGGAGAGCTCCACTTGGTCACATACACTTGTACCAACCACAGTTTTCAACCATGTTGAAACCATTATTAACAGAAACCCCAAGACCAATCAGCCAGCAGAAACACCTCAAACAGCACACAGCACACCTTACTAGCAAGAGAATTGCAACCCTGCCTGCTTGCCCTGCCCGTGCAAACTGCCATGGCCACACCCCAGAGACACGC
This sequence comes from Tachycineta bicolor, assembly GCA_025960845.1. Taxonomy (NCBI): domain Eukaryota; kingdom Metazoa; phylum Chordata; class Aves; order Passeriformes; family Hirundinidae; genus Tachycineta; species Tachycineta bicolor. Next base: position 1,704,484 of record JANEHK010000071.1, on the reverse strand, counting down.
CACATCCCTCTTTACCGGTTCCTATTTGCTGCGCTCCCTAGAGGGCTCTTACAGCCACTCGGCAACTAAGGAAACTCCACTCCTTGTTCCTGAATGATTCACAGATGCACTCTCCATTTCTCAATAACTTTTATGCAGAAATGTCCTTGTGGTCATGTAGAATTTTCTGCAAGACAAAAATGGAGGCAAGCATCCTTAAGTACACAAAAATTCTTCATCTCTACATGCAAGAAGTGCTTACGTTTCTCACAGTGTATCTTTGTATCATCATTTGTCAGCTGAGAAAGACAAGGTTTTAAGGAAGGAAATTTGTGGGTAGGATCTTGAGGTCTGAGCTACTGCAGAAATTCCCAAATATCAATTCCCCCCACTGCAGAACTATAAAACCCTTTTTTCCTCTTAAAAGATTGAAAGCAAGTAATTTTTAAAGCAGTCATATAATTTAATTTTCTGCTTCAGTAGAGGTGCATCATTACCTGGTGGGCTTGGGGGATTGTGTGTTTGTTTTGATTGTGTTTAAGACTAAAATGAAATATATTTAATCTGAATAATTTATCCTTTTTTTTTTTTTTTTTTTTTTTTTTTTTTTTTTTTTTTTTTTTCCTCCTTCTTCTTCTTCTTCTATGAGCAAAAATAGGAACTGCACATGCAATGCAAGGGCTGTTCCATTTCCAGTCTCATTTCTAACCTATGACATTTCCCCAATTACTGCTTCAATTAAATATAGTGTACTCAAGCTGAGCATTCAAATAAATGGAATATAATGAAATGCTGAGTTACTCATTATGTTAACCTCATTAAAATGAATTAATGTAGTGATAAATAGATTGAGCTGTCTTTGATAACAAACTAAAAATGGAGCAATAAAGAACAACCATCATTAATTTAAATAACAAACCAGTTTCCATTTTCAAATGAATTTAATGTGATATGAATACTGTATCTTGCCTTCAGTTAAACCAAACTGTATTTCTCTTAACTAATCTTAAACACAATCATATGTTTTCTTATTTTCAGGTGAATGCAGTTATGTTTACCTTTTATCTAATCCTTAGTCTCCTTGATGTCCTATATAAGTTACAAACAATGAGTCCATTCTCTAAAACAGAATAATGTGATGGAGGAGATTTATTATCCACAACCTCACTCATAGACAGAAGAGAAACCTGTAATTCTGATCAAGGAGGACTAGAAAAGGGAAAAGACTCCTGAAATCAAGAGACAAAGAGAGTTCATGACAAAATCAATGTATTTTCTTCTAAATCCAGTGATAAATACCTCAGTTCAACAATAATATATACACTAAAACACTGGCTAGCACTAACAATAAGACAGATGTAATTCTGATATGGAACCAGAGAGTCAGACTGCTACAGGCAGATCACAAATGCAGGACCTTTTCTTTAAGTTAAATTCCCCAAACACATACCTTTTAATATGGAATACATTTGACCATCAATGTTCAATGGCTTACTCTCATTGTATCTTCTTGTGCAGTATCAGTAGTTTTGGTCTTCACTGTTTATTTAATAATTTTTATACATTTTCCTGTGTCTCTAGTTCTTTAAACATCTGTTCCTTTTTATTAGTGCGAGATGGTTAAGTGCCTCAAAGCAAATAATGAAATAAATATCTATTGCATGTGATTAAAAAGCTTGTTTGGAAGAAGTTCAGAAGATTTGTAGAAGTGGGGTAACCCTTATATATATAAATTAAAAAGTTACTAATCACCAGTGAATCTGCAATGTAAAGATATATAAAGATGTTCTCTTTTCTCCTCAAACTTATGTAGATGAGCTTGGTGCTATGATAACTCCCCTGCTTGTATGACTTGTCTTCACATTTTGAGCTGGCCCCAAAATGCCACTTGCAACACTCCAAGTGTCAGGGTCAGATGTCCTAATTATTAGTACCATTAAATCCTGTCAAGTTAGTTCAAGAGAACTGGATCCTTGCCAGCAATGCAATCTGCCACTTGAGTCTCCTAAGTTTCCAAAGTAAAAGCAGACTTGGACTAAGTCTCCATCATCAATCAAAAGGCATTATTTTTCATTTTGAAATCACTGTAACCCTTAAATTTAAAGGCCAAATATGAGACTACGACAATTGAATCAGGAGTAAGAAGGCTGAGAACACTATTGATTCTGCCACTACATGCATGAACCAAAAAAATCCAAACTCCTTCATAGGTTTAAAGCTTTCTTTAAAGATTTCTGAAGTATGAATTGGGGGGAAACAAGGGACAACAACAAAAACAAAAGCTACTGTAATTAAATGTTTCTATTAAACTCTGTAAGTTACAAATTGAAAAAAAAATAATCATATAGCCACAGGTGAATCTATTTTACTGAAATGACAGAAATTCTCCTTTTAAAAATTTTGCATCATAATCTCAGAGTTGAAATGTCAAATTTCTACGTAAAAGAAAAGAGTCTTAAATTCACTGCAAAGACTAAACCATTAGATTTCAATTTGCACAGAATTGGAACATTGGAAAAATAATTAAATAGCTAACAATGTAAATTTAATCAGTGTCAGTTAAGTGGCCTCATGGCAAAGGAGTCTTCAAAGTCCAGTTGGATATGGTGTCTGACCCACAAAGATTTAACTGACTAGTCATGACTAAGACTGACTTGACAGTTCTAAATATAGCTGCAGACAATAATGTTTTTCTGTTTGGTAAATTTCAGAGAGATTTAGAGGTTTTATTAGGACCAAAAAAACCAAACCTAACCCAAAACAATCCACAAATTCTTCACCTGTGGTGCTGGTTGCAGAGGAAGTTACAATTTCATGAAGGTGACTAAACAAGAATAAGCTTACCCTGTCTTATCAGCGGAAACAAACAAATCCTGTTAGAGTCAATGTGAAGAATTATACACTTGTTTTCCCCAATGATAAAAAACAGTGATGGAACTAGAGCTTGGTTAATAATTCTACTAGCCTTGCATTTGCTACATGCATATAACTCATGAAATTGAAGTCTGCATGGCTTCAGATGCCGGGAAGTAAACATTTTCGTAGTTGCACATATTTTTTTAGATGTCTGAACATTTCCATGAAGCTTGTGCACCAAATCTGAACTTCTGAGTGCATGATGCACTTGCTCTTTTATGCCAGATCTGATTTTAAGCCTCCCATAAAAGTGCTACCACTTACTTCATGGAACAGCAAAGTCCATTAGCAACAGCAACTAAAACGGCTAAGTGCTAGTTGTATCTGATTTCTGTTCCCCACTGATAAGATAGTTGCCAGAAAATAGCAAGCATAGTCTAAATACTAGTGCTATGGCTATATATGTGTATGGCATTTGTAAAGGATTTTACTGTTATGATGTTCCTAAACCACAATTACAGTAACTCATGATTCCATGTTACAGTAAAGGAGATACTTTTCTGGCTTCAGGTAATATATTACTTGTAGGATTTGGAGGATGCTGAAGAGGAGAAAAAAAATACCTTAACTCTATATATCCATAAGAAAGAAGTTTTCTTTTGTATCTATTGATAAAAAGTGATGACAAATTAGAACAGAAACTCATTGCTGATATAGAAAAATGCTCTTATCTGACACTGAGAAATTCTATATATAAGACCTGAAACTTTGTTGCTTTTAATTATCATTCTGTTTTCCTGTATTATTTTGGAGGACAGGAGTAGTTCTTCTGTTTAGTCTTTGTGATAAAGTGATCTTGATAATACTGCATGACCATGGAAAGCTGATATATCAACAAAGTAAAAATTCTAAGCCAGCCTCTAATAATCTGACCACACAGCCTCCAGAGACTAGAGTTTGGATGTTTTTTCCCCATCCCCTCTAAGAGATCCCATATAAAACCTAAACTGTATCTCTGAATCCTTGTTTTCTATTATTAAATTTTTAATTAGCCAGACTAAATAATTCTAATCATCATGAATCAATGGAAACAAGTTATCAAATGGTCTTCTGCCCCTGTAGGGAAAAAAACAGGATGTCATACTCAAGAGCCACAGAAATAAATACTGCAACTGTATACTTCTCTGACTACAGCAATTGTAGTCAGAGAGGTAAATTTTCACTTTTGGTTCATTTATAGATTCATAAAGTTTTGAAATTACCTCCAAGGTCAAGCAAGACAAATCTTTGAACAATACCACTATGTCAATGTGGATGCTGAATGAGGGAGATCAGGCAGCAACAGCACAGTGTCTATGTGAAATTAAGTTACATAACTCTCACACCAGTCTGTGAAATTGTGGCCTGAGAAACTGGGAGGAGGAACTTAAACAGTTCTCAGAGAAGGGAAACAACCTTTGCAGGTGTTGTTTGTCTCCGTTGTTTGCTTGCAAGTAACGGTCGAGAGGTGTTGTTCCTAACTGTCCAATGATGGTGACACATAGGTTTGCTGACCAATGAAACTTTATTCTCTTGGAACTGTCTATAAAATAGGATTTTGAAGAGTTAAGATTGCTCTCATTTTGCTCCTAGAGCAAGAGCCTTGTGTTGTTATTATTGCCATCCCTAATACAATAGCAACATATCAATTAAACCATAGCACTAAGGGCCATGCCAGTTAATTTCTTGATCTTATACTTCCCTAGCCAGCCTATTCCAAAGCTTAACCACCATTTCCATGCAGGAGTTCTTCCTTATATCCAATCTAAACCCTCCCAGTACAAGAGAATGCAGATATAAAATACATTTATATAACAACAGACAAAAGATTTACAGAAGAACACAGATGCATAACACCCCCTCTCCTACTAAATGCAATAGAACTTGGATTGCTGCTCCAGATTTTATTCATTTATAAGTTCACTCCTTAACGTGAAACAGGGTTCGTGACTGGGCCTAAGGGAGCTCTTACACATAGGTAGTGATAACCATCCTCAGCAAAAACTCCGAATTCCACTTGTCAGTAATAATTCACAGAAGGAAATGCTGGTCATTCCTTAAATTGCTAACTATACTTTAAGAAGTAACACTATAATAATTAGGCTCATTAATATCTATCTGACTTGCTTCCACAATTATCATTCCAACATCCTTACAACTGTTGCTCAACTCAACCAAGGAAACTCAAAGTCACAAAAAAATTCTGTAAAATCTACACATTCCTTTCTCAGAGATCACATACTCTGACAAAGAAATTGAAACTCCTCTCTAACTTATCTATTACTAAAAACTGAAAGTCAATTAAACTAGAACTAATAAAAAAATTCTTTTAAATTTGCCTTTGTTGCGGTGCTTTAAACGTGGTCTCCACGCTCGCCCGGGCTAGCTCAGGCACTGCAGCATAGAAAGGTACAGCTAGCTGGCAGCACCAGCTAATCTGATCCTGTGGGGTCTTGGCTCCCACGCGACCTTGGCGGTAGGCACAGGTGGCGCAATGCAACGATGGCAGAGATAGAAAGGAGGACTCTGCTGAGCGGGTCACAAGATTTTATTGGAGCACCAGCGCGGGACCTCCTCACCTCCGGGTAACTGCCCAGGCAGAGCTCCCCAGACTGCATGCCAGCACCTTTTATTTAGGGGTGGAACAAGGGGAAAAGGCAGGGGGTGAGCAAATCAGGGATCACCAGTGAGGAGCCACACTAATGAATTATATTTCCATAAACCAAACATAGGTGATGGGGATGGACCCCCTCTGGATCTGACCTATCACTTGATGCCCTTGGAAGAACTTTCTAGCTCCAGGGGAAGGCCCCAAGACAGGCAGATTCCAGAGGAGGGGGAGGGAGGGATTGACATATAACCGTTGGAGGGTAGCATACTTTGAACTTTGCTCTCCTGCAGCTCAAACCCTGCAGCAATCAATGCATTGATTTTCAGGTCAAGCTCGTGGGTTAGCACATCATCATTGGGGACACACAAGGACATTATCCATGTAATGATGGATGATGGCCTTTTCCATGGCTGCGTGGACCGGGGACAGCAAGGAAGCAACATACCATTGGCAAATCACAGGGCTGTTCTTCATGCCTTGTGGAAGTACATGCCAATGGCAGTGTTTCCTCAGGGCCTCTCGGTTGATGGTAGGAACTGAGAATGCAAACAGTGGGGTATCGTCAGGGTGCAGGGGAATTTGGAAAAAACAGTCTTTGGTGTCAATGACCACTAATTTCCAGTTTTGGGGAAGCATGGTTGGGGAAGGCATCCCTGGCTGGAGAGATCCCATATCTTCAATGATGTTAATTTGCCTGAGATCGTGTAGGAGCCACCATTTGTTTTTGTCAGCCTTTTGGATGACAAAAACAGGAGAATTCCACGGTGACATGGTCTCCTTGATGTTACCTTTTTTCAGCTGCTCTTCCATGAGCTCATGAAGTGCCTTTAATTTTTGTTTAGAAAGTGGTCACTGCTCTACCCATACTGGCATGTCCGTTTTCCAATTCAGCTTTTGGGTAGGGTGCTTCACAGTGGCTGCCACCCAAAAATTCTGTGAGGGATCTGGGATGTCAATTGTGACCCCCCACTGGGCCATGAGATCTCTCCGAAACAAGAGCTCCTTGTAATCTAAAATGAAAGGGCGTAAACTGGCCAATTGCCCTTTTTGGCCCCCTAATTTGCACCACATTCTTTGATTGTTTAGCTAATTGGATGCCCCCTACACCTTGCATGTGTCCAGCCACATTTTGCAAGGCCCAATGTGACGGCCAATACCATGGGTACTATGGTCACACCGTGTCTAGGAGGCCTGTGCTGTTCAGGACCTCCTGACCCACACTGAATTCACAGTCTACCTTAGGTTTATGTTCAGTGATTTTCTTGACAGGACAGGCTGATGGGACATTCTCAGGAGAAGGATCCCAGATGAGAATGGCCTGTGTCACAATCTGTCCCTTAGGTAGGTATGTTGGTGGGTAGGTGCAGCGCAGCCAGAGGACGAAGTCTTAGGAATCGGTTGTAAGGATTCCCGGTAGGACTTCCACTTCATGTGGAGCGTACTTACAGTCCCCCACAATGATGAACTTACCTTCAATCCATGGCCAGGTTCCAGGTTCGCTTGGGTCCACAGCAACAAAGTGCCAATCATCATCATTTAGGAGCAAAGACTCTGTGAGCTGCAACATATAAGGTTTATAAGATTAATCTGTTAGAAGGGGTTTGGCAAGGTCATGGTCATTGTCAGGTGTCAAGTCTGGTAGAGATTCTGTCTTGCCCACTTCAGTGGCACGAGGTGGCATTGTCTTGTGGTATACATTCTCTTTCCCTCTCCTTTCCTTCCCTGCTTGGTCCACCCTATTTGTGTCTTGGTGCAGGGTAGACCCACGCTCCCCATTCAGTTTTTTTTTAAACTGAGGCTTTCCCACACTATTTTTCCCTTGTCCTCCCTATTTTTTGTTTTTAAATGTTTCAAATTCATTTTTGAGCAGGCATTGCGAGACTCAGTGTCCTGTCTCCCCGCAGAGGTGACATGGGTGGTTGTAGTGGTTTCACGTTCACTAAATTTACTCCTTTTTTGGGAGAGAGACTAGGAGAAAAACAAAGCAGGCTCAACCTTAAAAATTAATAAATCGTTTTATTAACATACACTAAAATAATAGAAAAAAAGAAAGTTGGAAAAAACCTAAAACTGAATGAAACTTCAAAAACACTGTCCCCTCCCCTTACAAACTGTTCACTTTCTTACAAAACATAAAGAGACAAAACCTGTAATTTTCAGTCAGTTTTACTATTTGACAAGAAACTTTCATTAATTCTTTAGGGGAAGAGTCTTAGAGTCATGGATCCCACTGACAACTTAGAACAGTTCTCTTGTGGGTTTTAAACTGTCACAAAAACAACGGCCCGGAGAAACCTGCCTTTGTGACCCTCCCAGGAGCAGTTTCCCAAGCTGCTTATGGGTCATGGGTCTTAGACTTTTGCATACTGGTGTGTCACCTTTAAAAGATTAATAACTCCAAAGCAAAGGATTCTTCATCTCAAGGTACAGAGATATCTTCTCACTTCTTCACTGGCGCAGGGGGCTTCTCATCTTTATTTCTGTTTAAGCATCTTATAGAATTAGTATTACTCAGTCTATCACAAACACCTTTTGCTCAAATCCACACACTAATTAAAAGTCATCTCCCTGAATGCATGTTTCCCATGATTTAAAGGAATGATCTAAATATAGAGTTCACTTCCATGGCTCAAGTAAGAATGGAACAACCAACTCTTCAACTGTCTTAATAGTCTTTTCACTCTTGCTCTACTGACTTCATGCTGGTTTTTTTTCTTTATGTTCACTCTGTCCTTTCCTACTCTCTCAGAGAAGGGCTAAGCTCTGGAAGCTTCATGTTGCTAGGAAAGGGTTAAATCTGCTCAGAGTCTGTCTCTCCTTCTGTAACTTGTGGTGTTAGAAGTTCAAGGCCGTGCTGGTGAGGGAGGAAGAACTCACACAGAAACATCAGAGATCAGAGCACCTGGGCAGTCCAGAATCACAAAGAGACTAGGCAGGATCACAAGTGCCTTCTCAGCCCACTCCTCAGTGTAAATCAGGGTGGCCTCAGCTTAAATGGTGCCCATAGCTCTCATCAGGGGCCTGTCAGAGATTTCTCTCTGCTCCTGAAAAGTTTAAACAAAGCAGCTCTTGTAAAAGCAGCAACCTCTCCTTCCCCCCCTGCACCTGGGAGCTGATGGAATCTGGCCAGGCCTTAGGCCAGTTCCCCCCCGCAAAAGGGGGGAGCAGCAGGTCCAGCTCGATGTTACCTGCGTCTCTGGCCAAAGGCAAGAAAGAAAAAGGACCCACCTACCAGAAATCAAGGGGTTTTATATGGTACCTCCCAAAGTTGTAGCCAACAATTGTCAGTGGTCAAAACAGATGCCAATATTCCAACTAACTCTCTGATAGGTCCCTGTCCTTTCTAAAGCAATTCCCAGGTCCTGACCTGGAAAATTATTCTACATTCTTCTATAACTAGAAAACCAAACTGTACTAACCCATGACAGTGGTTCTGGCTCTGATTGAAGAATTTTTTCTTCTGTACAGGCATTCTGCTTGCCAGTGTAGCAGACCATCCACTGGTTTCTGTTGCACCAGCCCTCATGGTGTTAGGAGGATGTGCTCATTGTCCAGTTGGGGGGCCCATGAACGAAACCTTTGTCTGGCAGACCTGCAGCATTTCTCGAAGACAGGGTGGAGGGTCTAGGGGAAGACTTAAAATCACAGCACAGCATAAATAATTTGCATTGGCGAAAGCAATTTCCTCTAGAATTCCCTCCCACGCCTGCTCCTTTTTTACTTGTAATTTGCTTGCTCTGGTCAGCCTTTCTACATAATCCACAAAGGGTTCCATGGGACCTTGCCTGATCTTAGAATAGGGTGGAAGGGGAGCATGAGGCTGCATACTTAAAAAGGCTTTGACTGCTGAATCTGTGTCATGGGTTAGTTTGGTTTTTTAGTTATAGAAGAATGTGGAATAATTTTCCAGGTCAGGACCTGGGAATTGCTTTAGAAAGGACAGGGACCTATCAGAGGGTTAGTTGGAATATTGGCATCTGTTTTGACCACTGACAATTGTTGGCTACGACTTTGGGAAGTATCATATAAAAAACCCTTTATTGCCTGTAGGTGGGTCCTTTTTTCTTTCTTTCCTTTGGCCAGAGAGAGACAGGTAACATCGAGCTGGGCCAGCTGCTCCCCCCTTTTTGGGGGAAGCTGGCCTGAGGCCTGGCCGGATTCTATTGGCTCCCGGGTGAAGGGGGGGAAGGAGAGGTTGCTGCTTTACAACAACTACTTTCTCCAAACTTCCCTGGAGCAGGGAGAGATCTCTGCTGGGCCCCTGATAAGAGCTATGGGCACCATTTGGTCTGAGGTCACCCCGATTTACACTGAGGGGTGGGCTGAAAAGGCATTTATGATCCTGCCTGGGTTTTTTTGTGATTCCGGACTGCCCAGGTGCTCTGATCTCTGATGTTTCTGTGTGAGTTCTTCCCTCACCAGCGTGACCTTGAATGTCAATACCAGGAGCTACAGAGGGAGAGACAAAGACTGGGCAGATTTAACCCTTTCCTGGCAACATGAAGCTTCCAGAGCTTAGCCCTTCTCTGAGACAGTAAAAAAGGACAGAGCGAACATAAAGAAAAAATCCAGCATGAAGTCAGTAGAGCAAGAGTGAAAAGACTATTAGGACAGAGGGTTGAAGAGTTGGTTGTTCCATTCTTACTTGAGCCATGGAAATGAACTCTATATTTAGATTATTCCTTTAAATAATGGGAAAGATATGCATTTGGGGAGATGATTGTTTTGATTTGTGTGTGGATTTGAGCAAAGGTGTTTGTGATGGACTAAGTGATATTAATCCTATAAGATACTTGAACAGAGATAAAGATGAGAAGTCCTCTGCACCAGTGAAGTGAGATGGTATCGCTGTTCCTTGAGATGAAGAATCCTTTGCTTTGGAGTTATTCATCTTTTAAAGGTGACACCTCGGTATGCAGAAGTCTAAGACCCAGGATCCATAAGCAGCTTAGGAACCTGCTAATGGGAAGGGTCACAAAGGCAAGTTTCTCTGGACAGTTGTTTTTGTGGCAGTTAAAAAACCTACAAGAGAACTGTTCTAAGTAGTCAGTGGGATCTATGACTCTAAGAGAGACTCTTCTCCTAAAGAATTAATGAAAGACTCTTGTCAAATAGTAAAACTGACTGAAAATTATGTTTTGTATCTTTATGTTTTGTAAAAAAGTTAACAGTTTGTAAGGGGAGGGAATGCAGAAATTGCTCGCTGCTGACTCCAGGACAGTGTGGATGAATGTAGAAGAGAGATCTCTGAAGGTGGGTTTTAGAAGATGAGGTTTATTGTAAAGGATGGGATGCCTTGCTCTGAGCTGCCAGACTGCAGCTCATGGCAAGGTCTAGGGAGGTGGGGGAAGGAAGAGGGAATTCCAGGAGAGAAAAGTCCTTGGGGAAGGGTGCCAGGCGAAGAGAGTGACCAGCTCCCTGGGGACCCCTTGTCAGGGGGCTTCAAGATGGGCTGGAACAGGACTTGGGCCAATGGGGTTACAGATACCTGATACTTCAGGGGAGGGTTACAGGTGTGGGATGAACCATACATTACAGGTGAGACAGAACGTTCCATTTGACCTCTTGGTCTAGCTGCAGGTGACCTTCAGCTGGTCACATAACTGTTTTCCCAGACATCCAGTAACTCTCAAACATCACATCTTGCTTTCAATTCTATCTTACAGGTTTCACATTCTCAGAATCCAAGCAGTCATATTTATAGGGCTTTCTGGCTTCAGCCTCCCCAACATCTGCCCCGTTCTTATTAACAACTAAAATGCTAGACACTGTCTTATTTATTATTTTTTGCACACACTGAAGTATGCAGGTAACCACTACTAAAACTACAATTACTACTATTAGAATATTCAAGCCTATCTTACAAAGTTCCTTTAGCCAAGGTGCAAAGCTCAAACCATCAAACAAATTGTCTAGCCAAGTTGGGTCATCTACTGTAATTTGGCTAGCTTGATCTATTAAATCTTGCAATTGTTTATGAATAGAAACAGAATGATTGGGTAAATTCATGCAGCATAAACCTTCAAAATCTTGACAGCCATGTCCATGTGCCAATAGAAGATAGTCAATGGCAGCTCGGTTTTGTAAAGTAGAATGTCTGATTGCTTCTTCATCTGTTAGCAAGTCACTGATCATAGTTGATGTGGCATTTACTTCTTTGCTGAGCCAGCATCCTAACTTGTTTAATTGTTTCAGGGCAATTGAGGAACTTAGCTGAGGCAGGAAAATGCTAGCAACAATTGACTCCCCCGAGTTCCAAGGATGGAAGTCACTATCACAGTTTCTATCATATTGATGTCCCCAGGAGGATCTAATCCTCCTGCTTATCTTTTTGACTACTTTTTTGACACCGGGAGAAATTATTTTAAGTTGTCCCATGGCACAAGGACCACCATCTATTTTTGAAGGTATACCTTGCCAGGCCCTGTCTCCACAGATGAGCCAAATCCCTTCAGGAAATCAAATAGAAAGTTTGTTAAAACGATCTGCGTGGGGCTCATCATATATAAGAAGCTTAGTTTGATTGCACCAAGAAGTCATGTTGCTATAAACTGGGTGATAAGGGGTAACGTTTAAATGAGGGCCGTTTTCTCCTAGGAAATGAAAGAAGTAACAGCTGCCCATAGTTAATGAGCCTAGAATTTCTAGCTCTTGGAGGTTGGATTTATCAACTTTAGAATTACCAATATAAATTTGGTGGTTTTGGCTGGGAGTTGGGGATATGTGATGATCATCATATGGCCAATATTTGTCAAAAGTAACATTGTCAAAACCTTCTGGAAGAGGCACTCCAACTAAACAGGTTGAAAAAGGTTTTTCAGGGCTTGTGTCAGATAGACAGATGGTATCAGAGCCTGCAGACTTGGCTAAAGCACCCCAGACATTCGTCTTTGGTTGACTTACAGGTAAAGCTTGACTACAAGAACTAAAACAAAAGAACAAAAGTAATATTCATGTGTGCAAACAATAAAACTCCAGTCTTTTCTTGGGCTGTTCTTGGCAGATCATTTTCTCCTGATGATTCTGCACAGCTCAGGACTGGGTGCTTGCTTCTTGGCTTGCAGAGGTACTGGCTGATGTGGGGGTCTCAGCGGGCTTCGATGCATGGTACGGTTTCACGTTCTTTGCTGGGATCCGCTTGAGTCCTCCTTCTGTGGAGACACACACAAACCCCTTCCCCCATGTTATAAGATTGTATGGTCCTTCAATTTGTCCTGAATCTAGATTTTTAATCAAAACTGGGGGGTGCTCTTTCAGTTTTGCTTTCTTATTGTTTAAGAAATGTCTGTAAATGGGGGGGGGGGGGGGGGTGTCAGGCTCTTCTGCAGAGCTATTCAGAAAATTATAAACATACAGGGCTTTATTCAACTTCTTTTGAGGTGCAGCCTGGTCTTCTCCCCTTTCTGTTGATCTAAAATGTGTTTTAGAGTTTGATGTGATCTTTCTATCATTCCCTGACTTGTAGGAGAGTAAGGAATGCCAAATGTATGGCAAACACCCCAGTCATTCAGGAATTGCAGCTAATTCTTGTGAGGTATATGAAGGACCATTATGAGTTTTAATTTCTTGGGGGACACCTAAATAGGAGAAAGCTTGTGAAAAATGCTGGCAAACATGCTTAGCTGTTTCCCCTGCATGTACAGAAGCAAAACCTGTATTTGAAAATGTATCAATAGAGACATGGATATTTTTAAGTTTCCCAAAAGAGGGGTACTTAGTAACATCCGTTTGCCATTTTTGCAAACTTTCCAACCCCCTTGGGTTGATGGCTCCTGAAGAGGGGAGACTTTGAACGTGCTGACAGTTTGGGCAAACCCGTACAATATTTTGTGGTTGCTCTAGAGTAATGTGAAAATCTCGTTTGATTGTGCATTTTGGTGAAAAAATGCATGATCAGTTTGGTTTGTTCAACAGTGTTAGGCAAGATGGTTGCAGCAAGCTCTGAGGTAGAATTTTCAATGCTTGCTGCACCTTCCTTATCCAATGCTGCTGATGCCAATGCATCAGCTCATGCATTTCCCTCTGCCATAAATCCTGGAAGACCAGAATGAGCTCTAATGTGAGGGCACCAATCTGTAGAAATTGCTTCGCTACTGACTCCAGGACAGTGTGGATGAATGTAGAAGAGAGATCTCTGAAGGTGGGTTTTAGAAGATGAGGTTTATTGTAAAGGATGGGATGCCTTACTCTGAGCTGCCAGACTGCAGCTCATGGCAAGGCCTAGGGAGGTGGGAGAAGGGAGAGGGAATTCCAAGTGAGGAAAGTCCTTGGGGAAGGGTGCCAGGCAAAGAGAGTGACCAGCCCCCTGAGGACCCCTTGTCAGGGGGCTTCAAGGTGGGCTGGAACAGGACTTGGGCCAATGGGATACCTGATACTTCAGTGGAGGGTTACAGGTGTGGGATGAACCATACAGGGGGGGTAAGACAGAACATTCCATTTGACCCCTGGGTCTAGCTGCAGGTGACTTTCAGCTGGTCACATAACTGTTTTCCCAGACATCCAGTAACTCTCAAACATCAAAACTTGCTTTCAATTCTATCTCACTCAAAGGTTTCACATTCTCAGAATCCAAGCAGTCATAATTATAGGGCTTTCTGGCTTCAGCCTCCCCAACAAGGGAAGAGTGTTTTTGGAGTTTCATTCTGTTTTAGTTTTTTTCCAACTTTCTTTTACTATTCTTTTAGTGTAAAACTATTTGTTAATTTTTCAGGTTGAGCTTGCTTTATTTTTCTCCTAGTCTGTCTCCCACAGAAAAAGCGTGAGTACTAAGACCAGAATTTAGTGAACGTGAAACCACTACAATCTGCTATGATCTGCAGAGGCAGAATGGGGATGTTTGCCACCTGATCAGCTAGGGAAGCCCACTGCCCCTCTCCGCATAGATGGTCAGTGGTGAGGGGGTTGCCCTGCTCATCAACAGCTGTTTCTGGATTTGCAAGTAAATCGGGGAGGGCATCCCTGAGCAGCTTTCTCCATGCCGCATCCCACAGCTTGTATTCAGTAGAATTTGTGAGGCAAGAGAAAAGCTGCTTGATGTCTGTAGGGACAACTGCAACCTCGGTAAGATCGCCTTTTAAAAGGCCTCTGAAGTAGGGACTCTCCCTGCTGTAATCTTTATGTGCCTTGAATAATTGCGAATGGTGGTTTGGGGGAAGGGGTGCCAGTTGGCATTCCCCCCTCGCGAACATTTAAAAGCAACAGGGGCAAGGGATGGGATTGAGGGAGGCTGAGGCTGTTCCACCTGTCCCGGCCCCGGCTCCTCTTCTGGGTTCCTTCTGTGGGAACCAGAAGGAGGGGTGTGAGAACCGGAACTCCAAGATTGCCACCTTCCGGGAGGAGGTGTGGTTTGGGAGCCGGATGACATCACCTGAGGGGTGTGTCGGTGGGCAGGATGGATAGGAGGGGTTTGAGGAGAAGGCAGAGGAAAGCGGGTGACATCATGGGAGAGGGGCGGGGTCAGGGACAGAAAGGGGTTGGGGGGAGTGGAGGGAGTGGGGGGACAGAAGGGATTGTGGGGAGAATAAAGGGAGGATCCTGAAGACGGCTGTGCCGTGCCGTTGCTGCCGTGTTGTGTCTTGGGGAGAGAGGCACCATCTTGTGACTCGTGCTCCATAGAAATAAAACGAACTTTGGGTTTTTGAACCACACCACTACACGCCTTGATTTATTTTTCTCGAATTCTCTATAGACTAACACCGTTTTTGTAGGAATCCTGCTATTTGCAGAAACTTAAGTAGCCCAGAGATACTCCTACTTCATAACTTTGTTTTAGCCCTTTCCTTCAGTGCTTCTGAACAACCGAAGTAGTACATTTTGTAGTTATGTATCAGAAAAATGTGACTTTTACAATGCCCTTGTTCTCATAGAATCCGTCTTCAGAGCCAGGTGACAGACTACCCTCCTGGGAACATAAAAACCTCAAGAAAAAGGCCGCTACATACAGAGTAGAAATTTGAAAAGAGAATGAAAATAAATGTTGCTGTGCTGGATTATATGGTCTTTATTCACACAATGCCTTTAAAAAATCTCTAAATGGTAGTATTTTTTAGAAGCTGGGATAAATGTGGAACTTTTTTTTTTAAGCACCTGATTCTATTTAACACTGCATTAAAATCAATATACAAAATCAGAATAGACAGTCATGCTTCACTAAAATGTACATATTTCATAGTCATATTTTTCCTTGAAAACAGCCTGATAAATAACTAAAAGTAATTTAATTTAATTACATATGAATTATTTTGAAGTAAAATCTCTACACTTAAATGGATTCATTTGGGCTAACCAAGGAGCGGGGGTGGGGGGGAGGCGTGATTATCAGAGACTACTGAAGAGCTATTTAAAGCTAGTTAGAACGACCATGTGTGACTTCAGAGATAAAATCATTTTACAAAGTGCATAACTTTGTGTAAATGGGATTGATAAAATCCCCACCAGGTAGCTGTGGTTTCCCCTCAGAAAACTCTATTCAGGAACAACAGTCATCAAAATTGCTTGCAGCTATGCACAGCCCCAGCCCTAGCATTCTGAAAGAGAGAGACTGGAAGAAACCAAGGTAATAATTGACATTTCCCTTTTCCAGTGCTGGTACTTCGACCACTGTTTGGGTCTTCCATTGATTTTCAGACTGTAAAGGGGCTATACCTCATTACAGGTGCAACTTTTTGTTTGTGATTCTTCTTCTGTTAGGAGGAAACCAGCACTTCGCAGACCTTGCTGTCTTACAGTGAATTGCCCATTTGGACAGACAAGTGTTGACATTCCAGACACCTAATCTGAGCCTCTATGGTAAATAGCTATCCATAGTCCTCTTATTAAAAATAGATATCCACTTAATTTTCTGCCATTTGGATAGCCAAATAAATTTTTCAGCTTGGGGAAACAAGTGTTCCAATATGACCTTGTCATAGATTGATGGGTGGAAAATACTTAGGATAATATTTTCTGCTTCTGGAAACAGATTTTTTTACTCTAACACTATGCTAAGACACAATGTCATTTTTAGGAAAGCAGAAGTGTTCCCAATTAATCAATGATGATAAGAGTACATAAATTATTATTTAGACAGCTTGACTCCTGACCTCATTATGTAGGTACCACACAGAAATTGTACTACCTCGGCATAAATATTTGCATGAGGTTTTCAACCTTTTCCTAATTCTGGCTGATGAGAAAATTATGTTTATAGCCCTTCTGTTGCTTTCCTGCTTTTCAAACTGCATATTCCCTATATCATAGCTATGGTATCTGTTTAGTCTTCAAATTGTGCAGGGTTTTTTACATGCTCACTGATGAATACTGTTATGAATCACCAGATCTCAGCTCCTTGAGAACTTTCTACTAAAATATCGGAATAACTAAAACTAATGTTTTTAAAATTCTTGCTAAGTGAAACCAACATTGAAATACTGGTCATTTTGGGGTCAGAAATCTAAAACTGTTTAGAACACTAAATTAAAAACCACTAAATTAAAAACCACTATCGTTAAAAATCCGCACCTGATAAATGGAAACTCTTCATCACCATACCCTTCTAGATACTCAGGAAAAAAGACCCTCTGCCATGTTCTTAATGCTGCTATTATCCCTAATGTGAAAGCAGTTAATGTTTGTATCTATCTTCATCTTCAGAAAGCAGTCGGGTAAGTTGAAAGCAATTGTCACCGGCGATGCAACACAGACCGGACCAGCCAGGGTGCCAATTGAAATAGGAACAGGACCAACGGAGTAAGCTCAGAAAATAACTTTAATAATAGCCTGAGCCAAAAAAAGGACATAAGCTGAATACAGTATGGGGCAACCTCGAAAGACCCAACAATGGGGCAGATTTAACAATATATAGATTCTATCCCAGACAGTGAACCAATGAACAATTACATTACCTTATATGCAAAATATTGTTAACCATTTATATGCAAGAACTCAGAATATAACCGTATAGGGTGCAACTTCATCAACATAATTATACCCATAATTCTTGTTCTTCTTGTTATAACCTAAGAAGATATTTCCCTTCCTAGCATCTCATTTCCCATGGCCTCAGATCAATGCCGACTTCACTGTTGATCAAGGTCAACACACTGTCAGTCCCTGCCAGTCTAACTCCCACATGCACTGGCACCGATTTAGGAGTATCTGCTCTATCTCCCAAATGTATTAATACATGTCTACTTCCACACATTTCATATCCAAACATTAGGTTCAGTTAAAAGCCCTCCAGGCTATTCAATATTGTCTCTAGGTAACTTTTGAAAAAAAGTAAAAGTACTGCAGTGTGACAGTAATGTCAATGAAAGTAAATTAATGCATTACAGCCATATATATGAGTCAGGAGTAAATGTGTTGTTTGCAAAGATCTGAGGTCACTGTTTGCCTATATAACCCCAAATGCTAAAGAAGGAGTACACTGGGCACAGATGTACTGCAAAAATTATTTATAATTAAAGGAATTTATTCAATGATCCTCAGTCTTCATTTCAAATATTCAATTTGTACTTGGAGTAGCTGGCCTTAAAGCCCATTCATTCCATACCCTTACAACACAACTGCTTAAATAAAATTGGTTCAATTTGTATACATTCTTACATTTATGCTGGGCTTCTGAAACAACCATTAAGGGAAATTAATTCTAGTCCTTCCTGAGTCTGAGAAAACTTATATAGACACATATTAGCAAACTTGAGGCAAAACATTTTCAGATGCTTCTTAAGCAAAAGCAGAACATGGAACATTCCCATTCTCTATGTCAAGACAGCAATCAGAGGTTAACCCCCCAGATTTACACCTGATGTGAAGGATAGTTTTCCATAAATTAGGGGGAAAAAAAATAATAATAATCTCTGCAGCTGTAAAAAAAGGAGAAGCAAATCCAGAGTTTTTCTTTTGGAGTTCTAGCCTAACCAAAAAATTGCCAGAATCAATCTTTTAGAATACTTGGTTTTAGAAAACCTGATTATGGGCATTTCAAATAAAGCAATGTATTTTACCAAGCTCGGGTGCTTTTGTGTACACACCACGATGGAAATGAAGATGCTGAAGAAAGGTTGGTGGCTGAAGAAACAGAAAGATAAGCAGACTGTTTTCCAACTCTTTATAGTCAGTTGATTCTGCTGGAAGTGACCAGAGGTACATAATTTTCTTACCTGTATCTGGACATAGGTCAGTAAAGAGCATTTGGGTCTGGACATGTAATTCTTGTTTTCAATGGAGGACAGTGAACCATATCTTCTTGAAGGTTGTTGGTTTTTAGTTTATATATATGTACATAGCCTAAAATTGTAAAATCTAGCTACCAAGCCTCACTAAGTCCTAACATCAACAATGAAATTTAACTTTTCTTTCTAAGGAGTTCATTGTTGTCACTTTTTAGGTTGCCAAATATTTTAGGAGTTCAGAAAGATAAGCTTATGACAGGGCCATTTCTTAAAGTGGGTTTGTTTAATCAAACCTAATTTCAAAGACACCTTTTATTTTATTTTAGTCATACTTTTCATAATTTCTTTAAAAGGGCTTATTTTTAACATCTAATTTACTGACTAACACTCAAGATGCTGAATTTAATTCTCCTCATTTTTTAATATATTTTAATATCCTTTTTTCCTCAACATCAAAATAATTTTCAGAAGATGAGAGAACAGTAAATTTTCTTTTTCTTTTCTTTTTTTTTTCTTTTTCACATATTGTATCATGAAACATTTACAGTAAAAGGAATATTTTATATTACTAGTGGTTTTCAGGGTATATATTCAGCAACCTTTTTTTTTTTTTTTAATGCAAAGAAAATTCCTGAAAACCCATAATCATAAATCATCTATATTCCACAAGCAGATCTATCACTTGGATTCCAGGCTCAAAGAAGAAACCCAAAAGAGAAGTGAGAATATAGCTGTCATTCTCTCTAATAACTGTTTGATAGTTATTATTTATTTTAATAAAATATTACTCATTCACAAATTTCTAAATTCCCAATTAGTGTATAAATATGATTCAGCCAAGAAACTTACAGACTGAACTATGCTTCATGATAATAAACCCAGATTACACAGCAACTCTTAACTGACAAGATGTTGTTAAAAATGTAAATACAGAACTGAACTATTTCCCTGATCGAGTGACCATCTGTGTTGGAGAGACTACAGCAGTAAGAGAAGAGGTACAGATGGCATCTATCTGGAGTTCTGTAATTACAGTAACTCCCCACAACATTCTTCCCTCTAAGTTTGGGAAATATGGATTTGTTGGGTAGACCGGCAGGAATTGGCAGGATGAGCAAGTACAGAGTTAAAATCAATGGCTGATGTCCGATTGGAAACCATGAGCCTTGTCCCTCAAGGGTCACTACTGGGATTATCCATTGTTACACAAGACCTTGGTACTACCAAATTATGTATCTCTACCTATCAATCACCATCCTGATTGCCAGTATTTTACGTCAGTAACTGAATCCATAATGTAGGCATTTGTTTCACCTTTCTTGGATGGCCAAAGCTTCATCCTCCTACCTGCACACATTAGGGTTCATATAACTTTTACCTGAGGGGCCTAAAGAAACTTTTCAGTTCTTCTTTGTTTAAATGTATCAAAAACTATGCTCCTGCATACTGAAAACTCTATTTTTCTTCACATTTTGTCTCTTGTTATCTTGGCCTTGAAGGATAGTGCATTTAATAATGTTGAAGAAGCAGGATATCAGAAATTTTATCATTAGAAATATTCAAATTACACATTTGATATGCAATTCTTCACTTCACATCAAATGTTCTCAAGTTTTTGTTGCCTACTTCAGCAGACAGTGCTATTCTAGTCACATTGTAAGGTGTTTTCTTTGATGTGCAAATAAACTAAAAAGTTCAGATAAGAAAATCCAATATATTTTGTGTATTCCACATCAGCAAATCAAATAGATGAAGCAAGCTTATTTTGTACTGAAGGCAGAAAATATCAGAAGGCATATTTAAAATTAAATGTAGTAATTTCAGGAAAATGTGTGTTAATACGCTGTTATAATAACAACAGGATACCACAGATGAAAGGGTAGGAATAAATTTAAGAGCACAGAAAAGCAATATACTTTTTATAGGCGCAGAACTGCTGGCCATACTTTTGGCAATCTCATGTTTTTCTTGAGATTTTAGGTACTAAAAGAAACTGAAGCAATTCTGTCTAATTCACAATGTCTGTAAAAAAATGATGTCTACTTACAAAGATTAATTAATGGAAGACTTCACTTAACACAACCTAAATAAGCTTAAAAATAAAAAAATTCTGACCTATAAAAGTTAATTTTCTTGTCTACAGTTTATCTATTCAGTTGGGCTATATTTAAGTTACAGAAACTACTTACAGATATCCTTGGTTCCTAACAAGGTCACAAAATTGCTGTGGAGATGAAGAATTGCCAAAAACCAGGTGGGTAAATCATAGCAACAGCCATGCCAAAATCATGAGATCCTGCAGGCCAGAGCCTTCTGGAAAGTTACTCTGCTATTTGTTTAAGCAGCTTTGTGAAATGAGTGTTTTAAAAACAGAAGTCTGTCACCATCAGAGGTAATGTTTTCCCTTATAACCTTTTCAAGTTACAGGACTGAGCTCAGTTTGGAGCCTTTAGTATTCTAAAGAGAAGGCCTTACAATCCCTATAAAGCTATCTATCCAAATCCTGAGCAGAACTGGGAATCATGTTCTGGTGTTTCTCCAACCCACCCTCTTAACAGTGTCAACATCATCCACTTTTTTTTTTTTTTTTTTCCTTTCTCTTTTGACACTGGTGATAAGAAGCAGTGCAACTACACTGAAAGTTGAAGCACCCACATGTCCTGCAGCTGTGTATGCTCACATTCCCAAAAAAGGTGCATGTTTGGAACCCACACCACTTGGGAAAGTGGGTGCCTGGAAATGCAAGGATTAGGCGCAAAAGGATATTTTGAATATGTAAAAATTATTAATGCTTTAGAAGTCTTTAGTATTCTGTTTCATCAGTTGTATTACTCATATTGACCCCAAATGTGTTTTTCACTGATTGCTGGATAATTAAGTATAATTAATAAATCACTAAATTAATTAAACTCCTTTGATCCTGATTTGGTTAAGCTATATTAGCCCATGACAGGTGCCAGCTCAGCAAATATAGAAGCAATTCCTAGAAATCAGAATTCATGCCAGTAAATTTAATTTTCTTCTTGTGTTCATTTGTATGCAGTCATAGTTTGAGCGTGCAGCTGCCACAAGAGACCCACTATTTAATTTAGTGTGGCTGGCCTTTCTCTGGCTGTACAGAATTTCTAAAGGGGAAAAAAAAATTCCTTTCTGGTTCTTAAATATAAAAAGAATGAAACAGAAGACATTACATGATAATTTTACACAAAATAAGGTTAAATAAACCTCTTTTGCAATTACTCCAAAACAGTTAACTGAATTATAATTTACTTGAATTTTCCAACAAGGTGAAACACAGACAAGTGTCTGTGCTCTATATTCTGAATATATAGACCTGCTATATTCTAAATATCAGGTGAAAGGTATCACAGATCAATTAATGTAAGTTAGAAATCATGACTACACACAAAAACAAACAAACAAGTAAACAACAAAACAAAACAAACAAACAAACAAACAAAAAAACCCAGAACCAGATTTCCACAAGTGTCTCACACAGGACTTCCATACAGCTACAGTGATGCTGTACAGTTCTACTCCTGCACATGTGGAGGTTTCTCAGACTCCACTGCCTTGAGTCTTATTTTAATCAAACAGCTGCTCTTTAGAAAAATTATCTGGATTTTTCTCCTCATTGATGAGATGAGAGTGGTAAAAAAAAAAAAAAAAAAAACCACCAAAAAAACAACCACTTTGTATAAGGAGAAATTGATATCAATCCATTGGATTAATATTTTTGTAAAGTTTCATATGAGCTCATAGCTCATACTGTGATTTTGCATATATTCTATGTAGAATGCCTACTTGTAACATTTAGAAGCAGTAACAGAAACATAAATTTACCAGAAAACATTAAGTCTATGTCTAAATTCTTTCAGGCGTAAAATCAACTTGTTAAAGATGTAAAAATTGACATCTGTCTCAAAAAGTTGTATGGAGGACCCTGAAGATAAAACATCCTAAATAATGCTCAAGACAAATGTTTGTTCATGATTACTGACCTGAATTTCCAGAAGTTACCCTTAGATGGCAGTTAATCAAAACTTTTTTGAAAAGGGGGGGAAAGAAGCAGGGAAAAGAATCTAACTGCAAAAAATGTAGTTTAAACTTTTTTTAAACTAAACCCAAAATTGCTTCCCAAAATAAAGTATGATAAAAGCTGTCCATGAAAATCAGTCAAAAGATGACAAAGATTTTATAACATCAACTGGTTTTAAAGACTTCTCTTCTTTATATCCCTTAGCCTGAAATTGCATTTTCTGATTCTCCTAGATTTCCTGAGGTGTTGTTCTATATAATGCTCTTTTATAATACTCATTTAGTTCTCCAGAGCTTCTGCCTTAAGGAAGAAAACTGCTGGAAAAATGCCACAAGCTTGCTAGTTTTTCTCTAGACTTGAATCTGTGGTACCTCAAAGTCACCAGGCATGCTTATATTACTCTTGGCAAACAGCAGTGATCCAGAGTGTGTTATGATCTAGTAGCTTCCAGAGATTCAATACTTACAGCTGTATGTATTCTCTGGGCCTTACTCAGAGGTTCATAAAATATCTTGAGTTGGAAGGGATCCATATGGATCACCAAAGTCACCCTCCTAGTCCTTCCCAAGGGTCACACCTTGTGCCTGAGGGCAATGTCCAAACACTTACTGAGCTCTGTCAGCCTTGGTGCTATGACCACTGCCCTGGGGATCCTGTTCCAGTGCCCAGCCAGAACTTTTTCCTAATATACGACCTAAACCTCCCCTGACACAACTTCAGGCCATTCCCTCAGGTTCTGTCACTGTTTTGAGATTAACATTTCTCCCCAAAATGTTGGTATGGAACAACATTAATTTAATCTATTGGTAGACGAATTTTTAATGGCAGCACAACAGTTAAAAGGAAATTTTAAGATGTTTTAAATACTTCAAAATCAGAGAGGTAGTAACTGTCAGGCCTACGCACGACAAAAACATAGAAGACATACTCAGAAATGTTTGGGACATAAGAAGAGAAGTGCTTTACTCCAGTTCAAGATTCCCAAAGCATTCATTGAGGAAGACAGAATGGAAAACTACATAATTTCCAATCCTTTCATAAGGAAAATAAATTATTAAATCAAATGAATAAAATAGATATGGAATAACAGCATTCACACAGGAGCTCTGAAGGAACTCGTGTTGCAGTTATAAGAACACAGACTAAGGTGTGTAAGCTGTTGCTGTGCCAGGAGATTACCAGGCTTGCCAGGGCAACCCTTGTCTACAAAAGAGATTTTCAGGGTATTCCAGCTACTATTGGCTGATGAGTCTGATTTCATCTCAAGATTGAGATGGAGAGTCTACAGGAAAACATACAGTCACTGTGCCTGAACATAAACAGCCTGTTTGGAAAGGGACGGTGTGGCTTTCTGTGAAGAAAAATCCTGGCCCAGCAGCCTGCCAGAGTTTTTGAAGGGGATCAACAACCACATCCAGCAGACATAACTTATCTGGATTTTCAAGGCACTTTTAACAAAGCTTCTCCACACAAATTAATACAGAAACCTTATAACTGGGAATGTTTCCATAAAATAAAAAGCAAATTAAAGCAGAGAAAAAGAAAAGGGATACCTTGATGCTCCCTTTTCAGGACAAGGAAGAACCTGTCCTGGGACCTTCCAGGCATCAGCGCTGTGACTGACTCATTTTATCCACCTTTCATGACAGAAAATGGTGCACTGTCAGATCTCCAAGTCTGCTGACAACACTAAGCTTTTCCAGTTAGACAGATGCCACACCAGTGGTGAGTATCTCACTAAGCTGAGATTGTGAGCATCAGATGGCAGAGGAGCTTCAGGGTAAACAGGTGCAAGTCTGTAAACAAAAGGCAAAAATGATCTGAAGCAAGCTGAACTCTAACTAGCAGACAGCTCTGGATTTTGCAGTCACCACCAGCAGTACCTTGAAATCTTTTGTCAGGGTATAGTGGCAGGAAAAAAGCCAACAACCCTTTGGGCATCACTAGAAAGGATACAGAGAAAACAAAATCACAGAAGGCCACATTGCAGGCAGTTCTGATATCCATGTCAAAATGCAGTTTGAGCAGCTGCCTCATGAAGAAAAGCTAGAAAGGTATGGAGCCTTTCATTTCAAAGACCCCAAAGCAGAAGGAGATATTCTCATTTCTCAAAATCATGAATATTCTATACAATGTAAATGCAAAATTTCTACAACCAAGTTCTGCAAGACTGGAAGTAAAGGGTATTTAATACCAAATTTAAGAAGTATTACAAAGCAGGCCTTGGAATTTCTGGGACTTTCTTCTGTCAGATTGCTAAATTAGGCTCTGATAGAGGGTTCAAAAGGAGTTTGGACAAATTCAAGTACCACAGATTCATTAATGGGCATTAATGATAAGTTTCTTCTAGCAGGCCTAGCTCTGCTGTTTTTAGATAGGGAACAGTGATTTGAGTAAGCTAACCTGACATTAAACATTACATTACTACTCAAAACCTTAAAAAGCATTTAAATTATTTACATTTCTGGATATAAGACCAAGTAGCTTGATTGCTACTTGAAAATGCATATTCAGCAGTTTTGGACAAGCAGAAAAATCATTTATAGGTTTATAGGATTCTTACTGCCTGGGACTAAATGGGAAGGAAAAAATAGAAAAAAACCCTGAAACTACTTTATAACAAAACTAGGCCAATCCATAGAAGTGAATAAATATAGTTTGTTCAAACAGTTTGTGGGCATGTGTGAAGCTGAGAAAATTTTTACACATGCTCTTTTCAGCATGGTAAACACATCCCACATCCCTACGAAAGGCTGGCACTTGTTGTATGGTAGGTTTTAGTGGGGGTTTTTTGTTTGTTGGTTTGTTTTGTTTTTGTTTTGTTTTGTTTATTGTGGCAATACTTTTCTAAATTTAATATATTCTTTCTCATATGCTATCCCTTTACTGAAGATGTGCATGCTTGATGTTCTCAGGCTTTTCCTATTTGTTTGTCAAAGATCCATTAGTCTAGTCCTGAATGCAGGCTGTTGTTAAACCTCACTAGGTGAAGGAACTTAACATGACTAAAAATATTTGTCCCATTGATAGCATAGGGTTAAAATGTTTTTTAAAAATCATGGGAACTGTATACAATAGATTCAGGGGAGATGGAAAGAAGGGTTGGGTCTATTAAGCCCAGGAAAGAGAACTAGGCCCTGGGAACAAATGTTGGGCTTTGTCTTTATTAGATCATGTTAAACTGCACCTGCATAATCATCATATGATAAATAATATGTTAATGTAATAATAGTTTGGTAATTGAATATGATTATTGTTTAGTCATAAAAAAATCATGAGAAATTATGTAATCATAACAAGAATCATGAGAAAGAATGTTTGGGATACCTGATGAAAATTACAAGAACTCATGCTTGGATAAGATCTATGCATACAATAGAACAATATGAGTTTAATAGTTAATATATAGTTATAACAAAAAAGGGTATTAAAAATGTCCATTTCAAATCCATGTCAGAGTCAGATTTGGGGTTGCACCCCTGATTCTCCGAGCTCTTCAATAAAAGCACCTGCATATGTGATTCTGTGATTCTGTGCATATGCATTCTGTGATTATGTGGTTCCATGCTAACACAATGGGAATGAAAACAACAAACCTAAATGTAGTCTTAAAAACAAGTCCGTATGGCAAGAAGTCAAAAAATAACCAGGCTGTTGATAATAGCGGGAGTAACTGTCACCACTCTTCACCACTTAAACTATCCTTAAACATCTTTCAATTATATCAATTTTCATATTCTACTAGTATGTTAAATTACCAAAGACATCTTAAGTGACAATGGTACTAGCAAACATTCTTTAGAGTGAAATTACTTATTCAACTATAATCTAACTACTGATCTACGTGAAAACTAATGTTTTTCTTTCAAGTCATTCACCTGTGGCCTCCTGTCCTTTTGCACAGATATTTTACTTCTGAACAGCTAAGCTTAATCAGCTTTTCTTTTATACTTTCGAGTTCACAGAAGCTCTTCCTTTTTTCACTGATTAGAAAATGTATCCTCACTAATAAAGAAAGCCACTTGTCTCCTTTCATTAATGGGAGTTAAAAAAACAATACACAACTTATTATCTGCGGTCAGCATTAAACAAAAACTTGTGTCAGTGATGGACATCACCAATACTCCTTTACGGCTTGCGAATAATCAGCTCTCAAAAGCAAGCAAGTAAAACCAGCAAAGTTTCTTTAGGATGCAACATGCATCACACCAATAAAATAGTACTATATGAAGATTTGTGGATCCAAAACCTCATCTGCCTACTTTCATTTTTTTTTTTTTCCTATTGGTTTTCTTTATGGGTATAAGTTCTTCAGAAAAGGTCACATATGTAAAACACAAGCAAAATACAGAGGCCATCATCTAGGTGCTTTTGAAAATTCTTGCATATCCAACTAAACAAGGTATCATTAAGTCAGTTGAACATTCTTAACTCTCCCTGTATAAGGAACAACTGCTGCAAAGCTGCAGAGAAGCATCTGCCACATCAGTCTTCAGCAAATAAAACTCAGATGAACATAATATGGCAACAGGATGTCCAATACCTTTGTGAAATATTTTCTGACTCAACAGGAAGACTAAGAACAGAGGTGAGTAACTATTCCTGTTAGTGCCTATGTATATGGGGTCTTTGCAGTGAAAAAATTGGTTCAAATAGTGCCTTGGAAACCAAGTAGCAATCCCTGAGACTATTACCACAGGGTGTAGGATTTAGCTAGGATGCTAATCAAAGCCCTTCAGAGAGCAGAAGGCACACATCTCTGACCACATATGTAAAGTATGTTTATCTTCAGTGATTTTTTCATATCTTCTCCATTTTCCATTCAGAGAAGGCATAAGGGAAATGTTAGTTAGCAGCCTATAATGGCTTGTAAACCCACAATAAATAAGGAGATATAATGATTTTTAAGTATAACATTACTAGTACCTGCAAATAATTAAAAAGGCAACCCTCAATGGGATGAAAGATTTGATACTGCTATATTTATATATGAAATGTTTCTAGTGTCTCCAGAACTATATTTAGCCATTGTCAAAAAAGCAAATATGCTACCTCATACGCATAGAATGAATGAAACTGGAGAATTTAGCTTTTTTTGTCATATGTGGATCTTTTTCCTGCTTTTCTCTCTCTTCCGGCATTAGGAAATGCTACAAATGAAGTCAAAACAATGTATGTCACAAGACATGAGAGATTCAGCTGTCTCTGATGATGCATCTGATAGCCCTTATTACTGCAGAAAAGGACATGAAGCTAGGCAATGGAATCTCACATGGGACTCCAACTGGTGGAGAAAAGTTTTCACACTTTGAAATGTAACTCCATGTGAGAAAATATTAAAAGGTCAGAATGCAAGTTTTCTAAAACTTTTACTTCTTTTTAATGTTCTTCCATAATTAAAAATCACTTAAGGGAACTGTGTTTCAGTACCTGACTGAAAGTTTTGAAGTAGAAGTTACATAGATATCCTAAGACACATTTTTCAAAGACATATTTCTATTCAGACCTGTCATGTTCTTTCCTGGTGCAAAGAAAACTAGCACACAGGTAGCCAAAATTAGGCTTTCAGAAACATTTGAGGCTGTGGCAAGGGAGGTTTTGGTTGCATGTTAGAAAAGGTTCTTCTTAATAGGGTGGTTGGGCACTGGAGCAGGCTCCCCAGGGAAGTGACCACGGCACCAAGCCTGACAGTTCAAGAAGGGTTTGGACAATGGTCTCAGGTACAGGGTGGGATTCTTGGGGTGCTCTGTACCAGGCCAGGAGTTTGGCTTGGATGGTTTTTGTGTGTCCCTTCCAACTCTTGATATCCTATGATTCCATGATTTCAGGGTAAGGAAATAAAATATGACCTACTAAACGCCTACGAGAATACTATTTGTGTACTGAGAAACCCTTTTGGTCTTCAACCACTATTGAACTGTGCGTGTATCCTCTGAAAAGTGGACAAGCAAAAAACCAAAAACCAAAAACCAAAACAAACAAACAAACAAACAAAAAACAAAACAAAAAACAAACCAAACAAAACATCCTACAAAACAAACAAAAAACAAACAAACAAAAAACCCACAAGCAAAACAAAAATTACAATTACATATAAAAGGAAAGGACCAAAGTCATTATAATATACTCTCAATTAACCTGTACCTTATTAAGAGAAAAGAATCTTTTAAATCAATTCAGGGAGCTATTTCACCAGTGGAGAGCATTAGAAAAGCATTTATTTTCAAAAGAAGGCATTACAGAAGGTATTTAAAATATCCATGCTTCTTAACAACAGAAGTTCTTAACATCAAAAATCAGCTGCAGGAATGCCTTAGTCTTCACAGGTCGGAATCCAAACACTGGAGCAAGACTTCAAATTGTCACCATCTGATTGGTATTTAGTCATACACAGTTTAAGTCTGATGAACATAAACAACAACAAGCAACTCTAACATTTCACTCCAGGAACATACTCTATATTCAAAACATACTGTCTGCAGCCATATAAGCACGTAACCAGGTTAGCTAAAAAGTAAGTATATGCCTAAAGTACACATAAAACAAATTTTGGCACATCCTCTCATAAATAAAAACATGGAGATTATCTTATTTGTGGTCCTGTTATTGTGGTGTTGAATTATACTGAAAGAAATTTTCTATTCTAGAAAATCCAAGCACAAGAGGGAAGCTGCATTTCCTAAAACAATGAAAAAAACCCACAACAAATAAACAAATCTAAAGACACTAATGCAACAAAGACAACTTCTAGAAAAGATTAAATATAACACTTGGAAATCTTAGTGACTTAAACTTGGGGACCCAGACTGTCACAGTCCAGTTGATGCCAATCTTGTTTTAAGCACAATTCAATGAAGTAGTCACCACTTACATTTTAAGTAGAAATGTGTTATTATGAATACACAATTTAGCAGTAACTACTGAACCTGAAGTCAGACTCATCTCTAAGTTCCCATCTTCTGCTTTTACTCATGTACTTACTATTCTTTCTGTGGTAAAGATCTCCATTCTATTCCACATTATTTCACCAGAAAGAAATCTATTTTCTTTGTCAAGTTTTCTCTCTCCATGTGACTAAGTTCAACATCACTTCATAACAACTCTCATGTAATAGGATACCAGGGCCTATTATTTTATTATTTTTTTTTTTTACATCTTCACATGTAGATTTGCATTTATACAGGTAAAAATACATCCTGTATTACATATTGTACTTATTAAGAGTGGGATATAGGTGTTATCTTACTGCAGTAAGCACATAACATGGATTGTATGTGTCATATTACCACACTGATGATGACTTATGATGAAAGAACCTTTTCCTTCTGGAGCAGTTTCAGCTAAAACTTATATCTTTCACTATTTCCTAATAATATTTTGGCAAGCTGAAACAAAACTCTCAATGCATTTGGCTTCTCTTGATGAATGAAAATCTAAAGACAACAACCATGTTGAAGCACAATTGCTTATAATAGCTGAGAAACCACTTTGGCAAGAGCAGGGGGAAAAAAAAAAAAAAAAAAAAAAAAAAAAAGGTAATTCTGATTTTTACCTGACAGTGCACTTCATGATGAAGTCTGTCAGGCTTCAAGTGTTGAGTTTTGGTGAGTTTTGACAGCACTTTAGTGATGACACAATCTGACAAATAGAGACTGTTCCACTGCTGCTAGTAATTTTTAGCAATCAGTCTTTTATATAAAAAGTAGGTCAGGCTAACCATCACATTCTGTTAGGAGGTTTTGGAGGAAAGGTATAGAACACCAGTGTGAAATTGCACATCAGTGTATTCTATAATTCAGTCATATTAGTTGTGTATAAGCAATAGAACAATCTTGGATGGAAAAAGGCTGAACTGTATTTAAAATAAAATCTGATGAAAGAAAGAAACCCTATGCAATTTTGAGCCTGTTACCAATTTTTCTGGAAAATTTCACTGAATAAGGGACTAACCACAACTTTCAGAATGACACATAGACTCACATACTGAATATAGATTAATCTTTAAAATATTTCTGTCCTTGGAAAACTTAATGTCCAATTTCAAACCAATTTAGTCAGAAAAATGTTAGGTGAAAAGAGAACATAATTTTATTTTTAGTTTACAAAAATGACGTTTGCAACATGTAGCATTATAGTCAGCATTAGTGTTTACAATGCCATACTCTTCTTTACAGAAGTTTATATTTACTTGTTCCTGATACATGTACATTAAAAGAATGTGGTAGTCAAGGCATCATCCAGCATTTGATGACAAAATACTAATCATAGAGTCATAGAATTATTTGGACTGAAAAGAACCTTCAAGCTCATTCCATTCTACTTCTTCCTGCAATGGGTGGGGACAGCTTTCACCAGACCAAGCTGCTCAAATTCCCATCCAACCTGGCCTTGAACACTTCCAGGAATGGGGCAGCTACAGCTTCTCTGAGCAACCTGTGCCAGTGTCCCACCACCTTCACAGGGAAGGATTTCTTCCTGTTATCTAATCTAAACCCATTCTTAGTTTGAAATCATTCCCTCTACACTGCCATTTGGAGACAGGAAAGCAGACCTAGTAAATGCATATTTATTATGTAAAGAAAATCCCACACCAATCCAACAAAACAATTTTTCTGCTCTCTGAAGATTTCAAGTGTCTGTATCTACATGAACAAATAAAAGCTTCACAATACATCATGCTATTTCAATTTATATCCGGTATCTTATTTTCAGTTAAATTTAACCCATGCTTGCTTTCAAGGATGAGCACTGGCATTTGCATGGCCATACTTTTTTACTTCAACCTACAAATCTCATCAGAAAAAAGGGGTTTTTTTTTTAGGATTAAGTACCAAAATAGCTTTTTATCCCCCAAAAATGACCTACTATTTTCCCAGATTTTTCTAATCCAAGTAAATGTATGGAAACAATTCCTATGAAGTTTCTAATAATTCTCTTGATGTACTTTCCTTTCTCTGAACCTTGGGATTATGTTCTGCTGTAGTATCCACCATCTACAAAACAGCTCATCTACATTAATGATATTTTAAAGAAATTCATGCTTGCATAAGAATTCTCTATTTATTAAATTAACCATGTTTATAACATTTTAATATAATTTTCAAGAAAGAATGTCGTAAGCTCTTTCCCAGTTTTGAATATGCAACCTGTAATCACAAGGTGAAGCCTGTAGCTCCAATTTTAAAAGAAAATAGCTTTAAAACAATAGGTACAGAATATATGGAACAACTTTTCATCCTGCAATGATTATTTAGGGCAGAATAAATACAAATAATAAATTAAATGCATATAAATATAAAGCACATGGTACTGCTATGACTGGCTTTTGTAATGTTAAACTTCATAAATTATTATGTTTCATTGATGAACATTTTGTTTCCTGGAATGGATTTTAGAAGCCTTCTAATCCTTGCCAAAATCTCTGTATAACATTCATTTTTTTCAGGACATACACTATGGTTCCCCTATTTGGTGTTCAGTTGTAGGATAAAACGGAGAAAATAGACTCCTTCAGACACATTCATCCCAAGTAATCGCTGGTATATAGATAATTTTTGGAACTACATGAAAGTAATCAGTCTTCAAGTAATTATTTACACTTAAATTACATAACATTAAAACATTGGTAATGCCAGATAGATTTGCTAAAATCTCATTTATCTCAGTGCAGTTTGATGTGATGCTTTGTTTTTTTCTCCCAGTTCAATTAGTTGAATTAGTGGTTGGTTTTAAAAAACAGAAAGCCTTCCTATTACAAAAAAGAAGACCCTATTTCAATTTTTTTTTATAATTTACACATTTTTTGAATGTGATTGCTTACAATTATGATTTTTTTTTTTTTATGTAATGGTAAATCTTCCTGAAAAGAGAGGAAAAATAAAATTTTGAAGTATAGAATCCAAGTAAAATATCCCCCTACACAGAGAACCTCTTTAAGGTTTAAAACTGTTTAATTCTTTAAAGGAGATTAACTTATGTTACAGCCTGTATTTTCTTTCATGTCATCAGGCATGCACTGTTTCACAGATAAAAATGTTACCCCTTATGCAATATTTAAGCAATTTTTTTTTTTCCTGCCAGGTGCAAGATTCAGCTTTAAGTCTTATTTCTGCCATTTCAAATTTTTAGGGAGAGTGATCTCAGAATATTTTACAGCCAAAATATTTACTCTAAGAGTATATAATAGCAGAAGCACTTATTCAGAAACCAAGATTGTATTGTTGTAAATAAATAGAAAATATGGCTAGAGGTAGCAACTGATCCACAAATGTTGCTAAAGAAACACTGACTAACATTTACAGGAGTAGAAAGATTCCCATTGCATACTAGTCTGGAATAATAATAATAATAATAATAATAATAATAATAATAAATGCATAAACTGAGTGCTTAGTTCTGGAGCAATTTCTGGAGCACTGAGTGTATCTGGGCATTTCCAGACTCCAGTCAGGCTTCCCAAGACCAGTTCAGTTGGCCCTGAAATTTTGATGTAAAACAACCAGAAGAGAGTGATTGAGGTTACAGTATGAAATGTGATTCCTGTGAAACTGTTTCAGCCAGTAAATGCGACATTTTAAAATTTCAGAATCATGTTGGCTCCATCATTTTTTTTTTCTGTGATTGAAACAAAGGCATTCAACTATTTAGCTGATATTAAATTCTCATTTCCTGTCCTATCAACTAATTGATCAATGACAAAGTGTTACCTTAATAGCACTATCATGGGCTATGATTTAGCCCTACTCTTCAGTAGATTATTCCTTTTTTCTATATTTTGCATCTATTTAAATACAGTTAAAATATTTAGGGTTATGAGTTTGGAAACAAAGTTTTCTCAAATCACTTAATCAAGACTGGTTTTTTTCAGACAAAGGATTTATCATGACTAACCATCAGACCATCAGGAATCAGTAATGTAATGTTAAGGTTACTTAATTTAAATAAAGTATTTAGTTTAACATCAAAACAGATTTTCATCAGACAGGTAATTTAGCCAACCCTTAAAAGATCAATAAGAATACTAGAAACAAAGGCCCTGCACTTGCTTCCATTATCCTGAGTGAAAACTTCAATGAAAAAAGATTTAATTTTGTCAATTCCTGAAAAGATTATATTGTTTCTCAGTATAATGAATTCTGTTATATTCCAAGAGGTATTTTAGACATACAGACCTCCAACTGTATGGGGGAAGGATATTACAGTCAAAATCATGTAGTGCACAAGTCAGTTCTACTCCTAGATCTACACTATAATTCTCTGAACAAAAATAACTCAGAACCACTCTATAAATATTCAGAGAAATTAGCAATAAGAAAGAAAGAAAGAAAGAAAGAAAGAAAGAAAGAAAGAAAGAAAG
>JANEHK010000071.1:1639528-1670440 GCA_025960845.1 Tachycineta bicolor | reverse complement strand
AGAAAGAAAGAAAGAAAGAAAGAAAGAAAGAAAGAAAGAAAGAAAGATCCTAAAAGAATAAGATCCCTTTTTGGTATATGCCACCAGTCTCTGTATGCTTCACCAGCTGAGAAATATATAGGTTATGGTCTACTTCCCAGGCTGAGATGGAAAAACATTGTTGTTCATTTTAAAAGGTATTTAATTGATTTAAAACCTTACTGGCAGAGCACTGTGTAATAAGTTAATCTCTTTGTCCTATAAGTCCAGATTGGTTAAATTTGTTCCAAGCAATTCTTACTCCCTTATCTAAGCACTTTCTGTAATAATACAAAGCAGCAGGACACCTATGAAAGGAAATAAATTCAACATCAACAGAAATACAGCCATGGGAATGGATTATGGATTCATCTTTGGGATATCAATAAAAGTAAATGCTGTCATAACATGTGCTCCATGTTTTTTGTCTCAGCCAGAAGCAGTCCCTCCAACCAAGCAAGTTGAAACTAAGCATAGTTTGTGCATCCTATTTTCGAGCTGTCACCTGCTCTCTTGTTTAAATGGATGTTAAGAAGAAGAAGAAGAAAAAAAAGAAAAAAGAAAAAAGAAAAAAGGAAAAAGAAAAAAGAAAAAAGAAAAAAGAAAAAAGAAAAAAGAAAAAAGAAAAAAAAAGAAAAAAAAAAAAAAGCAAGCTTTGTCATTCATTTGATTGAACTGTTTATTATGCTTTGTTTTCACTCTACACTATTGATTAGACAGCTTCCTAGCATCCACAGATCCAAACTCACTGAACATTTTAAAAATGGAATGTGTCTCTGTAGATCACCTAGTCCAGTCCTCTGCTCAGAGAACACAGGCATGGGACAGGATGCCCAGAACAAGGGCCAGGTAGATTGTAAGCAAGTCCAAGGACAAAAATACCCCTAAGGGCAGCCTGTTTGACACCTTTCCTTACACAAGCAATTACTTTCCCTCCTCCCCTCTCCTAAGCCTTGAATGAATCTTAGTTTGATGAAAGTAGGCTGGAAAATATCAGAGTATGTGTAATCTTGTATTAAGCTTTTGAGAACTTAGGAGAAATTAATGAAGCAGATGTGCAATAAAATGCAGGAGGCCACATGAAATCTGTCAGTATTATGGATAATGGCAGGAAAATTGACTGTATACATCAAATTTGCAGTGTCTTGCAAATGAGGAACAACTTAAAGCCACCTTAACAAGCTGGCATCTTTTACATACTTCAGAATAACATATAGCAGCTGAAGCGCTGATAGAGCTATAAAGAAAAACTTAAATGAATAAATAAAAATTATTTTTGCTATCATTGCCTGCATCATTGCCTGTATTAGCTGTCTCCTAAAGAGCAGTTGTCAGTGTTGCTGCATTGAGTTTCCTGCATTACAGCTAAAACACAGAACAGCTTTTTGTGCAACAGTGTACCAGTTTAGTACTGAGCACGCACAGAAACCCCCCGTGAAGTACAGTAAGTATGTCCTCATGGTCCACAGGTTGCTTGGCTACCCAGTGGATTACTTGCATGCCTCCTGTTAGAGGCCACATTGCTTGTAGCACATAATTGGTATTTATTTATACCTTCTTTCTTGTTAACTTTACTAGATAAGTACATTTTAAAAGCAATAACAAATCAATCAGTGAATAGTGCTACAGAAAAAAAAAAAAAAAGAAAAAAAAAAAAGGATGACTCAAACCTGAGGTAAAATTTAATAATCCTTTGATGTCTCATTATGCTTGGATAGCTGTTCCTCAGACAGTCTGCAATAAATGAATGACCAGTTCTAATGGTTAAGGGCTGATAACATTAATTTTTTCATTTATTTTACCTTCATTATTTCAATGTCCCCCAGGGGACCAATGTTGAAAGAATTTCAGGAAACTTTAAATTATTGCTGTTAGCTAGAAATGATCATCTGTGTGAAGGATTGGTTTCTGAGAAGTCAAGGGATAGTCTTGCCATTGACTAATAGTTGTTATATGATTATATATATTCAGCTACCTAATTTAAACTATATGAGTTAATAAGACCTAGCAGAATACTTACTGGAGAAGCTTTTATCACAGTAGCAAGTATATGGGCCTTTGATTAATAAAATAATTATTCTTCTGCACTTTTCTGGAAAATGAGAGGACAGAAGGGCATGAAATTAAGGACAAAGTCAGAAATGTTTCATGAAAATCAGGTGTTTTAATAAATTGTTCATTTGAAACCCAAACCAGCAATATTTTTAACTTGCAATCTGTTGAATACAGATATCTAGCAAATTAAAACGAGAGGTTATATCTTTTAACTACTTGGAAAATTCAGATTTGCATGAGGCTCTCTGTTTAACATCATGGTGGATCAATGTTAGTGCAAACAAAAGCATTCACTGGTGCATAATTGGGCATGAGGTTTTCATGAAGATTTGCAGCCCAGAGAAATGCACTGTAGGATCCCAAAGAGCATTTGAGTGGGATTGTAACAACTGTAAAGATTCTATCATAATAATTAAAGCAAGGTATAGGCAAGGTTGAACTCTGTTCAAGCATGTACATAAACTATTGTTCCTGTTGCTCAGATAAAATGTGCTATTTGACTTAGGTAATTGTTTACATGACTCAGAATAAAGCAAACAGAATGCTGCAGTAATACCTGCATCAATTATTGTTTTGGGACTGCTCTAGGTAAGATAATACTTCTTTTATGCCAATGTAATGTGGAGGATGAAGCACCCATATATGAATAAAAAGAAACCCCTGATAGGTCTCTTACAGAGGCTGTTCTGTAACCTTATGCTGCAGTACCATATATCAGGTTTTATAAGGTTTTCTTTTCACATGCTGTTTTCCTCTGCTGTATGCAGTATATTAGCTTTGTCATGGAAGAGACTTTGATAAATAATACTGTACTGAACTTATAGCACAAGTCAAAATGCGTTCTGTAAACTGAGTTCTTCCTCCTTGCCCTGATGTTTTCCCAGTTATCGAGGTTTTGCTAGTTACTTTTAATTATTTTCCTTTACTTGTTACCTGTATTCAATAACACATTGTCATCAGCCAGATTAGGAAGTAAATCTACAAAGTGCACATCTGAAAACTGGTAGCTGTGTAACACAAACTGAAACCCAGACAACAATCTCATATATATGTTATGGAGGAGCTTTTTTTTTTTTTTTTTTTTTTTTTTTTGTTTGTAAAAAATGGGTAATTTAAAAGGTATTAGGTTTTAGATGGCTTTCCAGGCAACTTCTAAAATCTGGGGAAGTCCTGTAGACAGTTGCCTCCTTTCTCTGCGAGGGTAGTCACATTCCAGAGTCAATGTGCTACTGCTTTTGTGGCAGAGTCCGACATTGTGTTGCAATATCAGACATCGGAAAAGAAACAGTGAGCAGTGAACTGTGAACTTTTATTCTTTCTAACTCTTCACTTTGGAAAACAATTTGTCATTTGTTTATACAGCCTTGATGATAACGAATATTTTTATCAGATTCCAATGACACACTTGTACTTTAGAGTATATTTTCAAACTGTCAATAAATAATAACAAAAACAGATATCTTACGAAACAATTTCAAGGCTTTATTAAGAACGTTTGTTTCTACCATTTCCTATATGTTATTCTGGACACTTCATTTTTTCTACTTCTAAACCTTCACACTGGAATATTGGAAGTACTTGTATCTGAACCCCAAAGTTTTGCATGACTTATTCTTTCTGTTCTCTATGGTATCAAGTTATAGTTAAGCAGGATTTTTGTTGGTTCCTCCCGCTTTATTTCTAGCTTTCTTTAGTAGACTGTGAATTTCTTGAAATGCTGTGTGAGAAGTAAGTTCCAGAGACATGTGTTTGGATATTCATTAGAAGCAGCAACAAGGCTGAGTCCTGTAGGTTAGAGTTCACAGAATTACAGAATGGCTGAGGTAGAAAGGCACTCCTGGAAATAAGCTTGGCTGCTCAATTAGGACCACCTTCTCAGAACCATGTCCAGATATCTTTTAACACAAAGGTGAGAAATTCCACATCCTCCCTGAATGATTTTATCCAGTGTTTTGTCACCCTTGCAGTGAAAAGAAGGTTTCCTTATGTTCAGGTAGAACCTCCTGTCTTTCAGTTCGGCCATTGTCTCTTGTCTTGTCATTGGGATCCACTGAGACGGGCCTCAAGCTCTCACTTTTTTTTTTTTACTCTCTCTACAGATATTCCATCAAGATGTCCCCATAGCATTTATTTCTCAAGGCTGAGTAATTTCAGATCTCTCAGCCTTTCCTCACAGGAGATATGTTCTAGTCCATTAGTCTTCTGAATGCCAGACTCTCCAGGATGTCCATGACCCCAAAAGAACTCCTTTGACTCATGATGTGACCCTGCCATAAATGGTGAGTAGAGGGAAAGAAGTACATCCCCTGGTGTCCCCTTGACCTGCTTTCAACAGTCCTCTTAAAGCAGCCCAAGTGTCTTGGTTTTGAAAGACTGTTGTCTGCCAAGGAAAGCTAGAGCCTCCTTCGGACTGGAGCATGTAAACCCCCTTCCCTCCAAATTATTATAATTTTGCAATTAGGGGCCTTCAGGCAAAGATATGGGAACAGGAGTAACAGTTGTTTACTAGGAATAGTTAAAAAAAAAAAAAAAAAAAAAAAAAAAGGAAAATACAAATGTAGTAGTACAAAAAAGCAAGCAAGGAAGCAAACAACAACAACAAAAAAATCCTGGAAAAAACCTTGATAGAGTCAGGGATACAACCCGGCACCCTGGTGGTCAGGGTGTTGGAAGCAGTCCAAAGAAGTCCTCCTGGAGTAACAGATGTAGTTCTGTGGTGTAGAGATAGTCCTGTAGAGAGGCCAGTGGCAACAAAATGGGTCCAGTCTTCCTCTGGGAATCCAGTGGAAAAACAGGATACCTTGTGTCCTTCAGTCCCAGTTTTTATCTAGCTAAGAACAGTTGGCTCCTCCCCCACTGTGTGGAGCATCTCACAATGGGATGATGTGTCATGTCATTGGTGGGCCCTAATGGGCCAGTATAAGAAGATGTCCCCCTGGAGGATGGAGAGGTGGTGAAAGAGATAAGAAACACTTCCCCACCTGGTTTTAATGGCTGGGCCATTATCAGAAGGCACCCCCCTCACGCTAGTTTTCAACAGAAGAAATATAGTACACATTTTTAGGTTACATAATCCAATACACCTGGACATTCTTCACCTTGTTTGATACATGGGCACATTCTTGATCCATGCCCAGCTTGGTGCACACCAGGATTTCCAAGGCAAAGCTACTTTCCAGCTGGAAAGTACCAATGTCCATACACTGGTGTCTGGGGTGGTTCTTCCCCAGGGGAAGGACTTTGCATTTGTCTTTTTTGAATTTACTGAAGTTCCTCTTGGCCCATTTCACCAGCCTGGCAAAGATCCTGGAAGCCAGCATGACCATCTTGTGTATCAGCCATTCAAAGTTGGAATTGCAGAGATGGAAATAATTTCAGAACCTGAAGGGAAAACACAAAATTACTACCTAGAAATCTGTTTATTACCACAGCAGCTCATTGGAGCGCATTGAGTAGACCAAGCTCAGAAAGAAATGGGTTGACTGTTTTAAGTATAGGTATCCAAATCCATTACTCCTAAATTGATCATTTAGTTTCAAAAATTCTGAATGAAATACAGCCAAAATGATTTCTGAAATTTGCTAGTTAAAAAGAACAGCAAAATAACTCCTTTGACTTATACATTTGCAAACAATTTTAGAAATTCTGAAGTCCCAAAATGGAAGCAAAAAAAAAAAAAAAAAAAAAAAAAACCTCTCTGCATGAGGTATTTTATGACATTATGACTTAATGGCAGAATTTTATTTGTGGGCCATTATTACAGATTGTAAACACAATATTAATTCTGATTTTTTTTCTTTTTTTTTTTTTTAGTCTGATAATTATTTACATAACACTGTAATGTGTATGAATCTTTAAAATTATTCAAGTGGAGGAAGATAAGGAATAAGTGGAAAGTTCTACTTACGGGTAACCTCTAAAGCTAAAAGGAATACAAGTTCAATAAAGAACAGATGCAGGATGAATGTTAATACTGAAGTGTTTGTTGTAACAGATGGATTTTGAAGAGAGCAGGGAGTGTGGGGCTCCTGGCACATTTTCTTTGTCAGGCAATTTGGAATTAAGGACTTTATGCTTTCTGGCCAGTATGAGATTGTCCAGGGACATTTACATGAATAAAAACATTGTTTTCTTTTCTGATTTATCCTAGTTGGTCGAGGGGAAAAAAAAACAAAACAAAACATAATCCTTGTGATTTGATGTCCAAGAACACAAATTACTTATAGAAGAGACAAGGAAAGACAGCATAATAGTCTGGCCACGTATTTACTCCTCAAAAGCACAATTACTATATCAGTGAGGGATTTCTCACTGATTACAAGAAACACTGAATTGAATAAAATAACTGATGTGGTACCCTTTATGTAAAATACTCTTTTTAAAAAATATCCTGTTCAGATACAAGTTCAAGCCAGAAAGAATTGGTAGAAACAACTTTATACTGAAATTTAAAACTAAAGTTTTTTCAGTTCCCCTAAAGATGGTTTTGTTACAGGATTGATCATAAGAGTAAAGGGTTAACTTTACAAATATACAGAAGTTGAAAAGATCAGGTTTTTTATTTTGGATGCACTAGTCCATTGGATATTTAATTGACAAGACTCTCCAGAGAGCAAGGTTTGATATATTTAGGAAAAAAATTGACAATGAGGTTTCATAAATTTAGGATTTTCTTCTATCAGTATTAGCAATACTAAAAGTCTAATTTATTAAAAACTACATGCAGACCAATTTCAATATTTAATTATGTAAAATTGACCCAGCAATTGTAAAAGTAAAATAAGATATTAATTTCTTGTAAATAAGGAACTGTCTGCACATAAGACTCTAAAGTTTACTATCTCTGAAAAAAGAAGAGAGATTTTGTACAATGTCAGAGTTAGAATGAAGTAAATACAATTAAAATTCTGAGCTTATTGATCTAAAGGCAATGAATAGTAAATTTCTCTATGAATCATATTTTAGTATAGTTTTGTATCACTTGAAACAACCTTATTTTTGTCCTCAGACATATGCCATGCACACTTTATTTTTTAGCACAACTACTACATTGTTACTCATGGTAGTGCAGTATCTGACAATCTACCACTTGGGTTACTTCTTACCATTTACAAAAATTGATTTTGTGTCCACAGCACGGACTTGTGCTGATTTCTCCCTTTTCTTTGCTAATCAGAGAGGGAGCATGCAGTAAGAAATGGGAAAGATGGGACCTCTGGCAATACAGCCCTTGGAAATTTATCTGTTTTTCCTTCTTCTTCAGGCCTTGTTGGAAGCATTGTCAGTCACTATGAAAGCTTCCCCCTTGCTGTGTGCCTGGTCAGAATGAAGGGAGAGAGCTTATTGCTTGTTGCTCTTTTTCACTGGTGCCTAATCAAAATACTGTAAAGAATTTTTACTTCGTCTCTTAGAGCTTCTACTGCTTGCTCTAGGGAATCCCAGGCTCCATGTGGGAACTGAGTGGCAGGTTTTTCCATTAGACTTTTGTGGTTACAGAATGTTCAAAAAAATAGCAATGCATGTGTATTATATACTCTCCTTGATGAACAGAAGGACAGTGATGCACTGGAATCCTTGCAGCTAGAATTTGCCAGCTTTCTTTCTCTTACTAACTTGAGGAATCCTGGAAAGACTGATGACTTCTGTTTTCACTCAACTGAACTCTGTGACACCTCAAAAATGTTTCTCTTGTGAGGTGTTCCAGCCAGGCTGGCATACAGCTGTCACTGTGTCCTAGGAAAGACAAAACACCGCTAGTTTCCTTTTTCATTGGCTACCTGTAGATGAATGTGTGTTTTCTTGGACTAACTGAGCTTTGGGAGCTCAGAATCAATGTATTCTGCAAGAGCAACCACATTGTATCTTGATTTTCTCATCAAGACAGTTGAATGCAGGACCAGAAAATCTATATGATGTCTAAAGTTATGCGCACTTTACAATGCAATATTGATATAAATGATGCATGGCAATAGATTTCCTGGGCAGACCTGGTAATGGTGGTGGACAAGACCTATAGATGACATTTAAATGAGCAACAGAATTACAAAATGAATTAATTCACTAAAGAAATCC
This sequence comes from Tachycineta bicolor, assembly GCA_025960845.1. NCBI lineage: Eukaryota > Metazoa > Chordata > Aves > Passeriformes > Hirundinidae > Tachycineta > Tachycineta bicolor. Next base: position 1,662,295 of record JANEHK010000071.1, on the reverse strand, counting down.
AATTAAAATGCATTGTGCAGTAACAGTCCATTCTAATAGCTGAAATTATCTACTGTCTAAAGAAAAACTTGCTATTTTGGTACCATATTATACATAAGTCTTATTCTGGACACTAACAGAATACTTTTTGTATTCTAAAGGGAAAATACACAATAGTGTGATTAGCTGTAGGTGTAGTTTTAGAAGAGTCTCTGATTAAATGTTCATTTTTTGTCTTAGATCAACTCAACTTCTTAAGGGACCTGCAACTTCTTTCAAAAAATAATTTTTAACTGAAACTTGATATGTAATCTATAAGACTAGAAACATGTATAATAAATTATGGTTCTATGAAAAAAAAGGAAAAAATAAGATAATTTCTAATTTATGCTCATCTTCACCTTTGAGTAAATGTCTTACAACATCAATTTAAAATTGCTTTGTCTAATGGTTTTTAACAGTTTTGTTGCACTTGGCAAATCTGGGGGTTATTTTTGAAGGGTGGAGAGGAAAGGTAATAGATACTATTTAACTGATGAAATTCATAGTGACTTTTAAAATTATAATTCCCTGAAATTTGTGAATATGGGGTTTCCTGACAGAGTGTGCAAATACATTCTAAAAAGTAGGCAAGTACCTCTGGTTAATGATTTATACACACAAATAGTATTCTGTATGCATTATATAAGCTTTATATATAGCTTGTATATAAACTATAGTTGAATGATGAATGAACTGAAGGACTTTGGCATGTGTACACATATACTAATATGAACATGCACTCTTAAGCCAAGATATAGAAAAACTATGTTTGTTAAGATGGATTTTGGTACAAATTAGCTTGAAACAGTTGTACAGAAAATATTTCAGACACACAGTGCTCATCTGAAGATATACAAGCAGTCATTTTGTAAATGCTCAAGCTTTATATTTGCATATAATAATTATTCTCATGATAAGAGTATTCTAAGTTGTTTTCATAAAATTAATAGACAATCTTGACTCAGTCACTCTGCTGTATGATTTGCTAGGCAATAGGTTGAATACAGATTGTTAAACCCTCAATCAATTCTCTTTGAAAAAAAACATTAAAAAATGTTTTCTTCCAGGAATTATTTTTTATCATTTATTGCTTTATCCTTTAGTGTTTTACACTGAATGCAAAAAATTCTGGCACTTTTACACCATTGTCCTAATCACATAACAAAATTATTGTGTGTGGGGATTTTAAAACATTTAATGGCCTGTATAATCTCTAGGATACAATTGTGGAGAGGAGCTTCAGTTTGGAAGTATCTTAACTACTGATTCTGAAGGGGATGATGGATTTGTTTTCTCTTCTGTTTTCAAAGGTGTTTTTTAAACCACAATGATGTCTTTTGAAGGAGGCAGCATAGTGGACCATAAGCTATGAAGGAGGTTTCTGGAATGCATTCCTGACACTGGTGATGGAGAATCCCATGATGGAAGATGATTTACTAGAGTTGGTATTAAAAATGAGGAAAGACTAATTGAGGACGTGGGAGTTGTGAGAAGTCTTGCTCATGAGATGGTGGAATTCAGGATCCTGAAGAACAGTAGCAAGGGAAATCATGCCTGATGAACCCAAGAGGTTTCTGTGATGAGATGACCAACTTGTGGATGAGGGGAGAACTGCAGATGTTGCTGGTTTCAGCTGTCTCACATCACATCATAATTGAAAAACATATACAGAGTGGACTAAATGGGAAAAGAAGTGGAACTGAAATGGCTGGGCTGAAAGGGTTGTGATCAGTGGCAAAATCCAGTCCCTGGCAGTGCCCTCTAGGGCTCGGTGCTGGGCCTAGTACTTCTTAATACCCTCAGTACTGAGCTGTATGACAGGACAGAGTGCATCCTCAGCAAGCTTTGTAGATAAACCCAACAGGGCTGATGGACAAAAGAGATAGTTGTACAGCCTTCCACAAGAAGGTGAGCTAGAGAAATGGGTGGAAGGAAATGCTGTGAAGTTCAGCAACAGGAAACAGTCCTGTACTTGGGGGTGGGGGAATAACATGGTGTCCAAGTATAGGCTGAGGACAGACATGCTGGAAAGTAACTTACATAAGAAGGTATGGGAGTGGCATGGGGTGATGGTGGTGACATCTTGGTTGAAGCCATGAGCAACTAATGCACCTGTGTGGCATCCTTGAAAATGCTCAAAATTGGCGGTTGTCCTGGGCACCTCACCTTGTCCACCAGCTCTCTGAGCCAAGGACTAGACTAGGTAACCCCCAGAGATGACTCTTTACCTGAGCAATTTTGTGAAGATTCTTAAATCTACAGGTTACCAGCCCAATTTTGGCATTAAGCAGGTCCCTAAATGCTTTCTGATAACTAGAGCCTTGCTGCTGTGCTTTCTGTGTCGAAGACAAAAATATATTTTTCTTCTTCATCTTTCTGAGGAAAGAAACATACATCTATTAGTATGCAGATGCTGTAGTAATGGTATCCACCAAAGAACTTAAAATACAATGGTGATTTATGCTCTATATTTTGCAAGTTTTTTCTTACTATATCAAGTGTCAACATAGATATCAAGTACTTGAAAGAAGAATCTGATATGAACTATTACTGTATGTAATTTGAATGTCATAGTAATTACCTAATAGTTACACTATATTATTATTTTTGTCTTTGAATATTTCAAAATTATTTAATCAATAATGCTAACTATAAAGGTTCATTTTTATTTGTGTTCCAATTGTGCTTAAAAATCTGTGGTGTGCATTGCATGATGAGTTCTATTAATATTTTTTTTTGTGTAATCAGGGGTAGACCATACCTTGCTGCTTTGTGTCAGTTAACTTTTCCCTGTTGCATTTTCTAGGAAGGGGAGTACACTTTTTTTTTTTTTCTCTTTTGTTCATTAGAGGGGAGAGATTAATGATTCTAACCCTAGTTGTTTCTAATCCTAGAGCAGTTTCCCAGCTGAACTCTGTGAAATAGCAAAACTCCCTGGGTGACATATAGAAGCACAAGGTTCAGAATTACAGAAAACTGATTTATCAAACATGAAATTAGAGATTAAATGGTTGCTACATCTATGTAAGTACATAGTAGTGGCATAGCTGCAGAAAATACTAAGGTTCTCGGTATTTGGGGCAAATATTTTTAAAGTCAACCTGTATGCAGAAGAACTGAGCCCCAAACACTCCAATAGGGCTCTGTATTTCTATGGTCTGTGACAAAGGGCTAACAGCCACAAAATGCAGGGGCAGGCAGTCTCTGGAAAAGGTAATAAGAGCTGCATGCTTTTCAGGCGCTATGGAAAGAGATCTTTCAAGAGGAAATTCTCACCTCTTTTTTCCAGCTTTACATAATTCTTAATGTTTCAAAGGGTAGTAGATGGAGGAGGAACAGAAAAAAGGGTCAATGCCAAATCAGACAGCTATAAAGCCTGTGTCCTCCAAAAAGTTATATATAATTAGTACTTGTCATCGTGAGAAAGAGTAATTAGTTACTGTGTATAGCAGCACAAAGAAAAAAAAGTGATATACCTTTTAAATTTTAGAGTGAGAGAAGCTTTGAGTGCAGTCTAAACTGTCCCTTGATTAACGATATAATGGTAACCTAGAAGATATTTACACCTTTATTTTAGAGATCAGGGAGACAAAAACCTAATAGCAAACATTTCCCATTGAACAACTCTGTTCAATTTGTTTTGACTAAATTTCAGAAATCAGCAGCAGAAGTTGTCAGTTAACTACTGCATTTTCAAACAGAGGATTGTTTTTCCAACTGAGAATAATAGGCAGACACATTTATCTTCTTTGGTATGTCCTAGTTGGTAAGTATCTGTATATGTGAATATTGCATGCATAAATGAATTCAGTAGGTGTTCACTAATAACCATTTTAACTGTAAACTGAGATAATATACAAGCCTCCCCAAAGTAATTTTAAATGGTCCTTTAAAGAATTAACTGAGTGAATAATTAGTCACCAATAAAACAGATGTGTGAATATCGGCTGGTCAGTATTCCTCACAGTAATTAGTCTCCTTTGAAATATTGAATGTAAACTATATATAAACTTCTAAGCACTATAAAATATGTTTTAAGAAATACTTTATGTTGTAATCTCCTGTTTGTAAGTACTGAATGAGAGATTATTTTTGAAGATGAATGTTTTGAGCTATGTATAAACACACATTAATTTTGGAACTTTTGATACTGTATCATACACAATATCATAAAACTTCTGTTTCCTTGGGTACTGTTTTTGGAGTAGTTTTAAGATGGAGCTGCTACAGTAAATTAAATCAAAAGTCTAGAAAATATATTACATTTGAAAAATCAGAAATATCAGTGTGCTGGCTTGAAGGCAAAATCAGAGAGAGGCTCCAAGTCAGAAAAAACAATTTAATAGGAGAGAAAAGAAAAGGTAAAATAAAACAAAACCCATGGAATAGTACAAAAGATCACTGAGAGAGTCAGAATACAACCTGACACTGTGGTGGTGGCAGTCCAGATGAAGCGATCTCATTGAAGCAGTGATCCCACAGAAAGGTCTAGTACCTCTTGTCCTCTGGGAATTCAATGGGTAAGGCTGCCTGTGCTGTCCGAAATCCCAGATTATATCCAGGTGGGAATGCTTGGCTCCTCCCCCTGGGCAGAGCATCTCACAATGGGCTGATATCATTTTATCAGTCTTGCAATGGGTCCTTGATTGCTCATTAAACAGAGATAGCTCCTGGAGGGAGTTACCTATGAGTCATGCAGCAGGGCATTGATGGCCCATTAACAGAAGATAGTCTGGAGGGAGGGGGCAAGAGAAACTCTGCCCAACCTAGTTTCAACATCTCATGTAGATGGTGATAGAATACATACTTTGGGCACATTTTACATTGTAACCTAGGACAATCAGTCTTGAGGAGAATATACAGAACATCCCACAGCAAAGTCAAGAGCTGGGCTGACAGAACACAACCACGTGACTTAGTAATGGATAATCCAAGTAGCATGAGCTAATCAGATAGATAGAGGTGTGCTCTCTTTCCCAGTAAAGGCTTCTAACCACCACTCAAGGGAAGAGAAAATTTATTTGATCTCACGCTGATGAGCATCATCTTATCTATCATTACTTAGCCCTTCCAGACATATCTGTGTCTTAGGCATTATGTAATGCTCCACAGCTACATTTTTCTTATTTGATGATAATCAAACCACTTTGAGTAACATAGATTAGGCTTGTGTGTAGTATAAATTGAAATTAACTGTATTCTTTAATTTTGTAAGATGTTTACGAACTTTTAGATTGCACTGCAGCTTCAGGGGTGTTCAATATTAAAAAAAAAAAAAAAAAAAAGTAGAGAAAGATTTAGAAATTGAGGGAAAGAGAAGAAAAAATACATAAACCCTGCAATTTTGATCATATACAACAATTTATGCTGTGGATTATCATTGTAACATATCGCCTTAATTTGGAATAACACTGAAATAATGCAGAAAATATGCTGCCATGTATTTCTCAAGGATTAGTGTGGATTTCAACATTTCCTGCAGGCAGCAGATAATTTAAAACTGTTGACAGCTAGAGGTAATATTGTGTAAGGCATGAATAGTGAAATGAGGAATGCTGTTGCTACATAAAAACTATGTTTACTGTCAAAACTATTAGTGCTTTAGCATGTCACTGAAAGGTCAGTCTTAAAGAGTAATAGAGAAGCTATTGGAATGAGGGGAAATAAATTGAAAAGTATATACTGTGAGTGCGTTCCAGCTCTACCTTTTTCACAGGGGATAATAAAATAGATTTTTTCATACTATTTTCCTAGGGGTTTTTTGTTGTTTGGGATTTAGGGTCTGTGTGTACACATCTGTGATTTGGAGGGAGGGGGCATGTGTGTGGTTTTATTTTTTTGTTTGGTTTGGGCTTTGTTTTTAATTTTTTTTATAATTGTTCTAGTTTTGGTGGCAATACAACTAATTTTATTCCTAGTAGTTGACTGATTTGGATTTAATAAGGGAATTATGAACATTGATTGTGTGATTGTTGCTGAGTAGTGCTTACCTAAGTCAAGCACTTTTCAGTGTCTCATGATCTGCCAGTGAGCAGGTGCATGAGGAGCTGCAATGGAGCACAGTCAGGGCTGCTGACCCAAACTGCCCAAAGGGATATTCCATAACACAGAATGGCATGCTCAGGATATAAACTGGGAGAAGCTGTCCAGGAAGATCCAAACACTACCTAGGAATATGACAGGCATCATTCAGTGGGTGGTGAGCCACTGTGTTGTGCATCCCTAGCCTTTATTGGGTTTTATTCCTATTTATTATCTCCATTTTCATTATTATAATTAATAATATTTCTATTATTACTATTGTTATTAATATTATTGCTAGTAATTATTGCAATACTAGTACTACTATTTTACAACAATTACAAATAATAATAATAATAATTCAATTATTAAACAGTTCTATTCTCAAGCCATGGGGTTTGCCTTTCCAATTCTCCTCCCCATTCCATCAGGAAGGTTTTGGAAGCAAGTGACTGTGTGGTACTTAGTTGCTGGCTGGAGTTGAATCACAGCAATAGTAAGTAGCAACTAAGCATTTTTCTAGATGTATTATACTTTCCAAAACCACTGGTGAGTTCTAACCTGTCCTTATATGACTTTATCAACATTTTCCTGCATTTTATAATTTGATTCCTTAAAGTAACCAAACACACAGTAAGAACAGTTCTATTCGTTCCTTCAGCCAACAGGGACGAACTTGGGTAACACCTGCTGAGTGGGTGTTCCCAGCCCATGACAATACCAGAGATAAGGAATCTGCCCTCAAACAGGTGCTCAGCATGAAGCTGCATCCTTCTATTTAAGATTTCATTGCCAGTACATATTTATATACAGCGCCTCCCTACATGAGTAGTTTTAATCTCACCCTGATGAAGTTCTATTTACTTTTCTCTTGCCCATTAAAGTCAGTTATTTTTGGCACTATTTCATGAGTTTTCAGTCTTTCCACCAGATTTGCTTTTGATGACCAAACAGAACACACATCTTCATGGCAGTTGTTTATGTGGAGTGTCTAGCTTGTCAGGCTTTGAGTAATTTACATTGATGTCTCCAGAGATGTGTTATGGACACATTTGCAGTAAAATTTGAAAACAGAATCAGAGAATCACACAAAATAGTTAGGGTTGCAATGGAGTTTTGGAGCTCATCCAGTCCAACACCTGCCAAAGTAGGGTCACCTGGAGCAGGTGACACAGGAATACACCCATGTGGGTTTGGAATGTCTTCAGAGGGAGAGACTCCATGCCCACCTGGGCAGCTGTATCAGTCACCCTCAATGTAAAGCAGATCTTTCTCACGTAAAGGTGGAACTTCTTGTGTTTTAATTTATGGTGTGCTACTTATGAAAAGGTTCAAGAAATACAAACTTCCAAATTGCTTATCAATTTATAGTTTAGCATTACAAAAAGGCCACTGTATAAGTAAGATGAATGTCATGGAATAGGTGGACCTAATGTCTAGCTGTCCCAAATGGTAAAGCCAGGTTATCTAGAAGGAACAGAGCCTCTTATATTACGAGGAAACGGAATTTTAAAATAGCATTTAGGGGGAGTTAAGTCAATAAAATTTATCTTTTCAAAAGTTACTCAGGAAGTACCCTCCTATGAATACTACAAAAAAAGGGTGCTTTTTTTTTGTTTGTTTTTTCAGAATTCTCAGAGACCTCTCTGTTCTTCAGAAACTAGGAAAAAAAAAAAAAAAAAAAAAAAGGCATATTTACAATTAATCAAAATTTCTATAAGCATCAACTAACAAGTAATACATTAAAACAGTGAAATCTAGGCAACAGATTCAGAATTCAACTAACCAAGAAACTGCTCATCAGTAAAAAATCCCCTCTATCATAAAATAATGCTTGAAACAATTTGATATTCAACAATTTACTTCTAAATATATACATTCATACAAAAAACCTTACCTCTAACTGTGGAGTGGAAACTAATGCCCTTTGGGAACACAGAAAAGAAGTCACTCCTCCTATTAAGCCCTCTATTAGTCTATTAGTTTGTGACAGGTCATTGATGACTTTGTCAATATTACCCATTATAATTTTTTTTTTTTTTTTTAATATTTAAAGATGGGACTAGACCTTCCAGAGTTCCAGCTACCTGAACTGTGTCTATAAAGCAGGTTTTCTCTGTCAGAAAATTTGAAGAGACTGTGATACTAATACAATTCAAATTTGATTTTCTTTCACAATAAATGAAAACAACTTATGTTGTGCAGTAACCAACAGGACAGCCCAAAAAACCCTGGAGACAGTATGCACTGGGCTTGTTTCCTTCAAATTCCATTTCTCTCCAACGTTTCAAACAAACTTAGGAAAATCCCAAAACATATAAGGGATTAGGCTGCAAAGGATGGTAGGAGAATTTTCACCTGTCCTCTTCTGATTGTGAAGTCTGAATAATAGCCCTGCTTCAGTGCAAGGGGGGCTTGAATGCAAATTGCTCAATTTTGTAGAATTACAGGTATTTCCAGACTTATACAGGCAGTCACTTCTACTCAGGACTGTAAAACTCATAGCCAGCATTACCACTGTGATGTTGCATGCATGAGACAGGACTGCCTCAGCTACTTTACTAAATCATAACTTCAAAAAAGTTCCCAAATGCATGGAGAAAAAAAAAAAAAAAAAAAAAAAAAAAAGTCTTAAAAGAAAAAGGGAAAACCACTGTGTAATACAAAAATAAATGCATTTCTATAGAAAGAGGTCTCTAAGCATTCCAGTGTCTGTGCCAGCAAAACACCTAGAAATATTTACTGCATTTCTTAAGAAACAAACACAATAGGTCTGAAATTTGCTCAACACCCTGATGATCACATCTGGAGTGCTGTATGCATTTTGGTCTATACTGCACAGGAGAGACATGGAGCTCCTGGAGCAGCTTCAGTAGAGGTTACAGAGATGATGAAGGGATGGACCATGTCTCTTATGAAGGAAGGCTGAGGGAGCTGGGGCTGTTCAGCCTCAAGAAGAGACGACTGAGAGGGACCTCATCAATGTTTGTCAGTGCCTGCAGGGAAGGGTCAGAGGATGGACAAGGCTCTGCTCGGTGGTGCTCAAAAATGGTACAAGAAGCAAGGGGCAGAAACGGATGCACAGGAAGTACCACCTGAATGTGAGGAAGAACTTCTTCACTGTGCAGGGACCAAGCACCAGAACAGATTGCCCAGAGAGGCTGTGGATTTTCCCACACTGAAGACATTCCAGAACCATCTGGATGCAAACCTGTGCCATGTGCTCTGGGATGACCCTGCTTGAGCAGGGAGGGTGGAGCAGATGATCTGTGTTCCCTTCCAAAGTGACCCATTCTGGGATTTGTGAAACTATTTATTTAAAATTCTAGGTCTGGCCTAGGTCATGAGAATTCTTTCTAAATTTAAAACACAAAGATACTATTTCTATGTTCCTGCAAATTTCCAACTCCAGTGACATACTAAAGGTGTAAGAGTAAAAAGTAGTCTTTATAAAGGGCAAAACAAAAATTACTACCCATATATATTTTTTTGTTCACTTCTACTATTCAGGCAGAATTCATCTAACATAAACTTGCCTATGTTTAAAAAACTATCTAAACCCAGAATGAGTCACCTTCAGCTGAAATTTTCTCTTAGTCTCCACTGATCTTACAAAGCCTACAGATTAGTCAGTCTGGAAACATGCACTTGAAAATACATAATGTATCTGAAATGTACCATGCCACCAGGAAGGCAGCCCAGAAATACATACTTTAAGAAAACTCACAACCTATAGAAGACAATTTTACTGCAATAGAAGTAAAACAAAACATCTTGCTACCCTAATATATATATATATACACACACACACACATATATATATATTATTTTTTTTTTTTTTACTTATCCTTACAAATTTTTAGTCAGTCTTTCAAAACAAAAACACATGGACAAGTGTACAGGCATATACCTACATTTGATATATATAAAACAGATGCTGTCATTCTTCAGCTGTTCTAGCAAATGTGAAAATAGCTTCTCTCAAATTAATTAAAAAATCAATTTCTCCCTCTAAGACAATTACTGCCCCATCAGTAAATATACTTGTGCAACTAAAAGCCACTTTATTATCACAGGACTGTGAAAATTCTCTGTGAAAATTCTGAAACATGTAGTTTGTTTCAGTCTGATATATGAGACCACTTAACTTTAGGTATGTCTCCAACTGTTCTCAAGCACAGTAGCTGACATTTGAAATGCACTCCTTTACGGAAGAAAGGCTGTGGGAATTCATCCACTCAAACTGAATGCATGCTTCTTACATGACTGCTGAATACCACTGTTGATCAAAGATTGAGAATACATTAAAAACCAGTTCTGCTATCAAAATGTAGACAGTTTAATGCTTCTTTAAAGAAACACTTAAGATCAATAAAAAATTAAGTGGAGGAAGAATGAAGCAACATATTGGTCTAATAGAAAAAAAAAAAAAAAAGTAAATGATACCAGGTCTTTACATATTATCTTAGAAAATTAGTGCTCTGTTTTGATAATATGTGTTTTTACTAATCTGAATTGCCAGGAAGAATTTCTGCCCTAATGGAATTTCTGTCCACTGATCATTTCTTCCATGTAGTTGAACAACGTTATTATGTTCTGGAAAACAGGCCTTCCCTGGCCTTTCAAGAATTTAGCAGTATGTTTGAAATAGTCTCCTCACCTTTCCCCCATTCCCCCAAATAATATGAACACTTACATGGGTAACTGAACAATGTTTCTCATCCAACAGTGGACCTAAGGCTTTTAGGAAGGATGTACAACTGGTATTTATGTTTTCTCTAATATTGAAGATATTTAAGATGTGCTCTAATATTGAAGATATTTAAGAATCCCACCCTACATGATTTTACCATTATACCCAAGGATAATTAAACTCAGAAGGAGCCTCTGAGACACAGCTTCAGCAGCATAAAACACTCTTAGCTCTTGGACATATTTAAAACAGACCCTGAAGTTTCTCACACATAGGTAAGTTTGGTATGTTGCCCTAAAAGGCCAGCCACAGCCTGAGGTACAAATATTGTGAGATTCTTTCCCCATTTTAAAATGGGGAAAGAATTTTACAAACAAATTTTACAAACAAATTTTACCTTTTATGATTGTCATAGTTTTAATTTTGAAACCGGGCAGAAACACCAATTAATGTAGTGGTTTCACGTTCACTAAATTCTAGTCTTAGTACTTACTCTTTTTGTGGGAGAGAGACTAGGAGAAAAACAAAGCAGGCTCAACCTTAAAAATTAACAAATAGTTTTATTAACACATACTAAAAGAATAGAAAAAAGCTGGAAAAATCTGAAACAGAATGAAACTTCAAAAACACTCTTCCCTCCCCTTACAAACTGTTAACTTTTTTACAAAACATAAAGAGACAAAACCTGTAATTTTCAGTCAGTTTCACTATTTGACAATAGTCTCTCATTAATTCATTAGGGGAAGAGTCTCTCTTAGAGTCATGGATCCCACTGACAGCTTAGAACAGTTCTCTTGTGGGTTTTTTAAACTGTCACAAAAACAACCGCCCAGAGAAACCTGCCTTTGTGACAATCCCAGGAGCAGTTTCCCAAGCTGCTTATGGGTCATGGACTTTAGACTTTTGCATACTGGGGTGTCACCTTTTAAAGATGAATAACTCCAAAGAAAAGGATTCTTCACCTCAAGGTACAGGGATATCTTCTCACTTCTTCACTGGCGCAGGGGGCTTCTCATCTCTATCATCTCCATCTCTATTCAAGCATCTTATAGGATATTACTTAGTCCATTACAAACACCTTTGCTCAAATCCACACACAAATCAAAACAATCATCTCCCCAAATGCATATCTTTGCCATGATTTAAAAGAATGATCTAAATATAGAGTTCACTTCCATGGCTCAAGTAAGAATGGAACAACTAACTCTTCAACCCTCTGTCCCAATAGTCTTTTCACTCTTGCTCTACTGACTTCATGATGGATTTTTTCTTTATGTTCACTCTGTTCTTTCTTACTCTCCCGGAGAAGGGTCAAGCTCTGGAAGCTTCATGGTGCTAGGAAAGGGTTAAATCTGCTTGGAGTCTTTGTCTCTCCCTCTATAGCTGGTGGTGTTAGATGTTCAAGGCCACTCTGGTGAGGGGAGGAAGAACTCACACAGAAACATCAGAGATCAGGGCACCCGGGCACTCTGGAATCACAAAAAAACCCCAGGCAGGATCACAAATGCCTTTTTGGCCCACCCTTCGGTGTAAATTGGGGTGGCCTCAGCCTAAATGGTGCCCATAGCTCTTATCAGGGGCCTGGCAGAGATCTCTCCCTGCTCCAGGGAAGTCTGAAGAAAGTAGCTGTTGTAAAGCAGCAACCTCTCCTTCCCCCCCCCATCCCCGGGAGCCGATGGAATCCGGCCAGGCCTCAGGTCAGCTTCCCCCAAAAAGGGGGGAGCAGCAGGCCCAGCTTGATGTTACCTGTCTCTCTGGCCAAAGGAAAGGAGGAAAAAAGGACCCACCTACAGGCAATCAAGGGGTTTTATATGTTGCAAAGTTGCAGCCAACAATTTTCAGTGGTCAGAACAGATGCCAATATTCCAACTAACCCTCTGATAGGTCGCTGTCTTTTCTAAAGCAATTCCCAGGTCCTGACTTGAAGAATTATTCTACATTCTTCTATAACAAAAAAACAAACTTACTAACCCACGACAATGATAAAACCAGTCAGCAGTAAAGTTCTACATCCTACTCAGATGAAAGAAAGAGCAGCATTTTTTCACTGCCACAACAGCTTGTTTTTGAATACTTCAACATACATTAACAGAATGTTAATGGCTACTTAGCTACATCCATAAATAGCTTTTTCAAATGGGAAGTTGAAAGGAAAAAACATCCTCCTTAGGAAGATAGTGGGACAGACATGGGATCAGCAGTCAGGAAAAACCAAGTCTGTCTGGATCCTTCCAAGCCTTGTTAGTGATCCAGATGATGGTAAACTACCAAAATTTCCTCATTCAAAGAACCAGGAAACTCAAATGCAGCCTGCTTGTGGAGGATCAGCACATGGCATAAAAGCTGACAGGGATTAAATTGAAAAGTAATACTGAGAGCTCACAATTACATCACTATGAGCATATCTTAAAATAAACATGGCAACAACAATTACAGGCAAAGCAGATGACATAAGAGCTATGTTGTTTTATAAAAATGTCTTATATTTTTTATTTAAAGATTACGTATGGTCTTCAGTCAAAGGTCATTTTACAGTAGTCAGGAGGATGCATTTCAATCACTCACTACTCAGACTGCTTCTGTTGTTCTACAGCGTGTCTCTCAACAGGCAACTCCCCCAGCTGTCTTACATAACAGCCGTAGACACTCTCATCTAATCACTACCATGAAAGGGAACAATGACAGGATAGTGAAAAACACCAGAATATTCTTGTTTTATTGCATATGTATGAAAGGACTGGATAATTTAGTACATCTGATGGTCATGTCCATTCCCCCAGGATTTCTATAATGACAAAGCTCAAGATATTCAGTGACATCTTTTAAAAATTCCTTTCTACAGTTTCACTTTAACACCTGTTGTGCTTCTCTGAACATTAGGTGAGTAAGCATTTTAAGATAGACATTTATTTAAAGAGAACAAACATCAAAATCTCTAAGAGCACAATGATTTTACTCCTCCCCACATTATGCAAGGGTGCTTAGAAATTTATTTGTGGTTAGCATTTCCAGGATTACTACATTTCCATCAAAAATTTCTGTGTGATTAGTTTTCATCAGTCTCACAGAATCAAAAGTCAGTTTGGAAGGTACTACAGTGGATTACCTGGTCCACCCTCCCTGCTCAAGCAGTCATCCCAGAGCACACGGCACACGATTGAATCCAGACAGTTCTGGAAGACTCCAGTGAGGGAGACTCCACATGCTCTCTGGGCAATCTGTTTCAGTGTGTGGTCACTGTACAGGAAAGAAATTCTTCCTCACATTCAGATGGAATTTCCTGTGCATCCATTTCTGCCCCTTGCTTCTTGGACTACTTCTGAGTACCACCAAGCACAGCTTCATCTATGCCCTTATCCCTCTCTGACAGGCATTGATGAGGTCCCCCTTCTGGAGGCCGAACAGCCCCAGCTTCCTCAGCCTTTCCTCATAAGAGGGATGCTTCATCTCTTCATCATCTCTGTAACCTCTACTGAAGCTGCTCCAGAAGCTCCATGTCTCTCCTGTCCTGAGGAGCCCAGATCTCAACAGGTTGCAATCTCTGCTGTATTTGATTCCCAGGTGCCTTCCTAGACACAGGATCCCACCTGTAAAGGATGCACAATGTCTCCAAAACCGCACCACCTTCAATTCTTAGGCACACGAATGTCCAAAGATCTCTCTTCAAAACATGTTTTTAATATGCGTCCGTGAAAGCAAATATGCACAGAAATTGGCAGCAAATCCTAAAAGAACTTAATGTCAAAAGACAAATGTATTTCCCTGTCTCCGTTTACATATATACAATTTACATTCTGATCATCCAGTTCAAATCATGTTAGTCAGAGCCCTGCACCCCAAGCAAAGGTCACTATATGAAGCACTGAACCTCTCTTCTAATAACAGAATTTAAGTAGTCTTTGTAGGCACAACAATGAAGAGAATTAAAAGAGTACCAAAATGATAGATTAGTACACAACTACATTGTCAGTATCAAAAGGTGTGTCACAAGATTCCATTTACCAGTGCTCAGCAGCAGCTCTCCAGTGATTAAGCAATGTATTCTGACCACTAGTACCAGCTGAAATCTGTCAGTAATGCCCAGTGCAACAGTTACCTACATTATGCAAAATATCATGTAGAATCCACATACACCTAATCACAACTTATTTTCCTTTTAAAAAATGGTTGTTAATCTTTCCAGCTGACCTGTCAAAATTCAAGAAATTCTGTAGACAAAGGAGATCATTGCTCCTTGTCTGGTGATATAGTTTGATTTTCAAGTTCTGGCCTGAAATGTTACCTGTGCAGGAACTAGAAATGGTGATACTCATCTTTTTCTCCAAAGGATATTTCTTTTGAATAGACAGTCAGAATTAGACTATCCCCTATTGTTAGCTCTATGCCAGGTACAAGATTTTGTTCTGACACCTCCTGTAAATTTAGTTCAGTATGAAAACAGAAGACAGACATGGTAGAAAACAAACTGCACAGTCAAAATGCAGTTTGCATTCTGACATTCATACACAGAACCCCTAATACCAGGAAAATCTGGTGCATAAACACTTTCCTCAGGCTGTTACAATAACCTTACAAACCAAAAGGTTTATGCAATGCTTTCTTCAGCTGACATTTGAAGCACTGCCTCATTTGATTTATCCTGCCCCCTCTGTATTTACCCTCCTATGAAGAATGTTTGAATGACTCAGAATTATCAGGACTCACAGCCCTTTTACAGGGACAGAACCCCAAAAATTTTATTTCCTAGGTTTACTGTATATAATTAAAACTTTAAAATATGTGCCCAGCACAAAAGCTATGCCAGCACTTGGCTTTGACATACAGAGTCAGTGCTCAAATATGTAAAAACACATTCTACACATTCACACAGAATGTGCAATGTTTCAAGCCCTAATCCAATACGAACTAATTTTATCTGTGTCACCTGCACTGAATGTGAATCAGTAAGCAGGATTTTCAAACATACTTAACTATTCTGTGAAGGAATGCAAGGGCTAGACTTACCACTATTTCACACTCTTAACTGAAAGTGGCTCTCTCTCTCCCCTTGGAGCCCATGCTCCGTTTCGGCTAGCTTGAGAGAGAAACCACTTCAGAAGGAATCTTCCTTCCAGGGTCTTAAAAGCTACCCAGAGGCTAACCTTGATTCTTTAGAGAGAACAGGCATCCATCGATGGCAAAAGGAAAGAGTCTGCTCTTAGTCCGGGGGGAATCACGGCTTTATTCAGGGGTCCTGCCCCTGCAGAATCCAGAGCTCAGTCCAGTCCTCGTTCCCGGTGGAAGAGAGTGAAGCCCCAGCTGTCCAAGGGTTTTTTCCGAGGGGGTCAGGGCCTAGAAACAGGGACAAGCCACTACCCCATCAGGGGCAAGGTGGGAGTAGAACAGAGTCGAGTTACATTCCAGTGTGGGAGGATGGGCGGGGCGGAGGAGCAGGGACAAACCACATGATACAGTTTCCAGGGGGACGGGATGGTACAAAAGAAAACATTATAAAACCCAATATAAAAATAAAATACAATATAAACCACAGTAATGCAATACAACAGTTAACAGCCCCTGCTCTGTACAAAATCTGAACCACATTCAGGCTCTATTGTTGGTAGCAGGGAAGTGCAAGCCAAGCATTTCCTCCAGTACTTGATTATAGACCCAAACTGAAGTGTGAAATACTGTAAACTTCCAATAAATAGATTGAGATAAGATTGTTCTTCAAGGTACACTTTTGTGTGCCACTTCTATGCTGCCATTGTTTGCAGTGGCTTAACTCCAGCAGACAGAATTTAAAAATCAAGATACAGATTTCTTCTGATCTTGCACTGATGAATTTCTCAATAACTTCAGGGGTGATCCTATCTGTACAGTCTTAAACATCAAGCTCTTCAGCTGCAGCACATATAATAAGGTATTTCCTGAGAAGTCAAACTTTTTTATTTCATCCTATCCCATGCTTGAACTTTTCTTTAGAATTCTTTTCACAATTAATGTGAAAATTCTAGAGTGTAGGGGGTAAGGGAGATGGTGTTTATGTATTTTATTATTTTTCCAACTGTCTTTTTCATAATTGCAAATCATTGCTCATTTTTTTCAATGACATTTGAACAGTCTTAATTTCTTTTAAAATATACTAGATACTGAAAAATTTGTTTCAGTGCTGCAGGTTTACTTTCCAGTCCCTGTGCTATGATGAATTATACATAAAACTAATTACAGTGTCATGCCTAGTTTTCCAAACTGGCTACTAGGAGCCACTCATTTTATTGCCAAAGTAAGATTATTTCTTCTTTACTCAAACTCCAGAAGTGCAATAAAAAATATGGAAATAAACTATAAGATTAAGTTTTCATTTTGTTAGGATTTATTTTTGCTGGAAGACTGGGGGAATGGGGACACTCATGACTTTTTCCAGAAATGTCAGTGTCAAATTGATGCATTGTCACAAAAATTTACTCTGTTTTTAGTGCTGTGCTACAACCAAAATGCTTTGACTATATAAGTGTATTCTCTGTGAGTCATTGAAAACCAATATAGTCACAGACAAAGACCCTCTAACTAGTTAAAGTTAGAAAGTGGTATGTTTATTCACCGGCGGGCGGCACGGGAGCCATCTCCGAAAGGCGTGGCTGCCCCGAACAAGGCTCTTTGCTCTCTATTTATTTTCCAAGATCTTACATACAATACATATGCATAACCCCAGCACCTCCCATCCCCACTCTGTATTAAAATGAGGCGATTAGTCCTTCACGCGTGCGCAGTTCTTCTCTCGAATTGGGTCGGTGGTCTCGAATTGGGTCAGTGGTCTCAAAGGATGAAGTCAGGATAGTCTTCATCAGGTCTCTGTGAGCCTCTGGCACGATCCAAGGTCCCCTGCTTCGTGATTGATTGATACCAAGTCCAGGTGCTGGCCATTGTTCTTACTGGTTTCAATCTGTTCTTATGACGGTCCACTTACTCCACTTTTTCTATAAACAAGCTCATAATATAACAGTTAGCTCTAGCTTGGGCATCTAATAATAATTAACCTACCATTTACTAATCTAAATTACATCTTGACCAATATAAATTGCTTCTAACCCTTAGCTAAAATCTTAACTCTTCAAAGTCATGTCTCATCTGCATTATGTTATGAATTGTGGTACTAGTATCAGGAGCGCAAGGCAACAATAATTTCTTGTTATCTAATGAAAGCTGCTTTTAGCTGTATGGATATAATAGGTAATGTCAGTCTTCAGTAAGAAATACATTTTGGAAATGTATTTAGGTGGCATAAATAAGTTCAGAGTGAGTGTAAAAAACTGCATATATCCCACATTTCTTGTTATCCTAGAAACCTGCTTTGTGACTTTGGTTGAGAGCACTGGTCTTGACAGCTCTGCATGTTTCTGTCCTAAAACACACATGATAAAAGTCACAGATAAATGCTTTCTGTATTTTTAAATGCAAGAATGGATTTTTTGTCATTTTCACAAGTATAATACTTATAACTGTCAATTTTTTTTACTGTTCATCTAGTTGAACACTGAATTCAGTCCCAGAAATTAAGCATATTCACCTGTTGTCAGAAAGGTCTACAAGAGCAGCTTACTTTACATAAAGACAGGCTGTCTAGAAGCTCCAAGAATTTCATAAAAAGGGTATCTCTTGGAATGGTCATAAGGCCTCTCAAATTCTTATAGAGAGTAGTGACTTTTACTTAGTGTTGCTGCCTAAGGGCAAAATCTATGCACAACGTTATTCAACCCTTGTAATTTACAGTTTCTGTCCTTCGCAGGTTAAAAGCTGCCAGCAACTGTCTGACTTAAGTCAGAGAGATACCACAGAACTTCAAAGACACTCTGACGGTAATGATTCAGCGTTTAATACAAACCTGACCTTGAAAGTACTGGTAAGAATTTTCATTAATATCTATGGGAATTACATATGCATGCCATGCTTTTATTGCATGATTTAGAATCCCCTTAAAGTGAGTATCATGGTATTTTAGGGCCTAATTCCTCTTGCCTCATCCAGCCAAAATTCACATGAGGAAGAAAGGTCTGGATCCATAAAGCATACTGAATTAAAGCCCATGAAAGAAACCAATTGCTTACCAGAGTGATTAAATTCAGATATGGTCCCATAGGGAAAATAAGAAGCTTCTTTGCAAAAATTCACTGCCAAGAGTAGCTAAAAATCCCTTTAGAGATAGTCACACTGCTTGAAGTATTTCTAACAGACAGTGAGGGAGTCATGAAACATAATGCTTTCTTTCCTTTTCATATGTCAACCTCTTCCCTCCTCCCCAGCTTTTCTCTCTGTATGTTTTATTCTTTGAGACAGAGAACACAAACACACACAAAGTATTAGACAGGTCTCTTCTTTGATTTTCATCTTTTTTATAATCATCTCCTCTTTTCCACAGAAGTCTTTGTCAACAAACATTATTTTATCTATAATACAATTCTATTTTGTAGCCAAAGGTTTGACAAAATGAGAGAAGCATCACAATTGCATTAAGTTTTCACTGTATTAATATACGATGGGCCAGCATCATCTATTGCAACACACAGTTCTGAAGGTATCTGAAGGACTATAATTTTTCTGTACAAAATAGAAGAATTACAAACACTTGTATTAAGGCTTTAAAAGTAAATTAATAATAATAATAATAATAATAATAATAATAATAATAATAATAATAAACTTTTTAAAAAATCCAAAAAAACACCACCACGAACAACAAAACCAAAAAAACCAACAAAACCCAGCAATCTTTAAATTTTATGAGAAAGCATCCATTTTCCTGCAAATAATGCTAAACTATCATTTCAGAAGAAAAAGTTTTACTAGGAAGTAAAGTTTTACTATTTGGCACTTTTATATCAACCATTAGTATTTTAATTGTTTCTATTTTATCCTTTTCAAACATACCTGCATTGAAAGAAGACCTACTTAATTTTCTCTTGGAAATGGTACATTTTTTACCATCTTTCATCTTTCTTTTGGCCTTCAATATTATATTTGAAGGTTCTAGAACATCTTTATTCTTTACAACATATCCTGAATGATTCATTTCCATAGAATAAAATTCCCAACATCAAATTTTGTTACATATACAGCACAAGATGTTCTTTTCATTACACACCATGGATTAATGAAATTGATTCATTTTTAAACTTATTCATCATTGCTCTCATAATTAATGGAAGTCATGATGTTGGAAAAAAAAGAAAAAAAGACTTTTTTAAGAGGTTCAATAGAAATGGTCAAGACTAGAAAATATTATTTCTAGACCTCTTCTCATCCCCTTTTTAGGCAAAATGACACAGATGCCATAAGTAATATTCAAATAATTATCTACAAAATAGGTCCAGCTTTCTGAGCTAGCAATCTTCAATAAAGCAAGAAGTTTGTATGCTATAAAACTGATCTAGACTTTTCCCATGAATTCATATTGGTGCAACCCACAGTCCATCACGGTATTGCTATCTCAACCCTATGCCCTTCCATGCTGGGATAAGTTTGGGCAATTGTGAGCAGGTACCACTTTTATTTCTGTATATTCTGGTTGTTTGGTCAAAACCTGTATTTCCATCAGCCTGTCAGCTTCTGGGCAGCATCCTGTTGGAAATTTGCCTTCTGAAAGTTAAACCCTTATTTTTAATTCCCTCCAAGATTTTCTTAACTGTGTGGCTCTCAAGCCTTGTAGTGAATTTAGTTCATACTGGACTGTGATTTCAAGAACAGTTCATAAGCTAAGCACACAGTTTTATGTGTATGTGTACATATATATATATTTATATGTATGTATGTATGTATATATGTATATATACATGCATCTCATCTCTTATCATATGGAAAAAGAACTTAAATTGACCACAGAGTATTCATTAAAACCATATTTGGGCAAATAAACTAGCTAATCTCTTTGAATAATATTTTCCTTAAGTCCCATCTTCAAATCCCACACATGCACTCAGGTGTCAGTGCTTCAAAGTGTCTCCATGCAGTAATTCACAGAAGCAAAATATCCAAGTACACAGTAACTATTTTCAGAGGGGAAAAAAACAAGGAGGAAAATTCCCCATGTATTTTACAATATAAACTTTTGTTTGTATTTTTTTTTTTCCTGAGAAATTTTACAAGCTGGTGATAACTATATCAAACCTCAAAAATCTCAGAGAAGATAACGGACTAAAGTTGACTCTTCATGGTAACTGCATCTACAGATGCATTTTTCAACCACCATCCATCCATCCATCTGAGACAAGATAGCATTTGCACATATGCATAACTCATGAGTATGGCAAAGAAGAGCAAACATCTGTAGCTTTCCTTCAGCTAGGCAGCTCTATGAGTTGCTCTTCATATCCTCACCATTTTCCCTAGATGCTCATTCCAAAGAGCTACTCAAACAGAAATTTTACTTCTTTAGCTTCTACATCAGACACAACAATGAAAGAAGTAACAAGAACACATTATTTACTATAAAACATACTATACATCCTAACTAAATTCCTCATTATTTTCCAAACTGCAAAATTCCTGAATGAATTCAGCCCATACCATCTCTGGATAGACTCAAACTGATTCAAGAGGAAAGAGAGAAGCATTCTATATGGCATACAATGTTCCACCCACTTAATGTCTAAAGGGTTCACACCACCTGTCCCTTTCTGTGAAGAAAGTCTTGGAAAATCTCACAGCATTAATTAAGTCAATATTTCTCAGCAGGAAAAAAGTATTTCCTCAGTTCCTCAGTGGGAAAAAGTATTTCCATCTCATCATTCAGCTGCTTGGAACAGCATTCTTTTAAAAGAAATTCTCTATCCAAGTAGCTAATGCTTTTCTAGAAAGATCCACAGAAACTGTGGATGCCTATTCCCTGGAAGTGTTCAAGGCCAGGATGGATGGGGCTTGGAGCAATCTGATCTAGTGAAAGATCTCTGCAGGTGTCTGCAGAGTAATACTAAGTATCTGCTTAGTAATACTAAGAAGTCAACAAGGAACAAAAAAAAAAAAAAAAAAAATAAAAAAAAAAAAAAAAAATGGACAAGGATGAAAACATATATCAGTATTCAGGAAGAAAAATGAAAGGTATGTTTTCATTACTGTTCTATCTTGAAGGACTGATACACTCAAATTTTGCCCAACACCTACCCTCTAAGGAGCCACAGAAATTTATGAACCTGACAGAAAGGATGTATCTCAAAATTCTGCAAGGCAACAAGTAGATACTAACTGGGGAATCTGATGATTCAAAGCCTTATGGTCAGGAAAAAGAAAAATAAATAAGAAAACCCCCAAGCATTTCTCAGATCATAAAGAGAAGCCAGAAAGTTCCAAATGGGAAACAATCTTCAAATGACCATACATTCCTTTATACCATATTGTTAATATAAAAGCATGTTCAACATGAAATTTCTGTGGTACATATATCACTCCTTTAGAGGTACACCAAATTCGGGAGTGGCTGTTACACTCTTAGGAACAATAACTTGGAACAAAGCTGTATGTTTCATACAGTCAGTTGTCATTAATAAACAAATGGAGGCTTAGTGCAAAACAGTACTTAGCTCTTTTTGTAACTGGCTCTCCTATTCGATCTATCACAGCGGAAGGTTGGCAGTGAATTTCCTGCAATCAGCATGAACTCTCAACAATGCCAAAACCCTGCAGCTGACTCTTTATGCTTCTTGATGGGCAGGAGTTATCTTTCCAGAGCTTAGAATGCTTCCTTTGTGTATTAATTTGTAATCAGTGGATACTAAGACACAGGTATTGTCACTTTTCCTGAAGACTCTAGTAGGAGGAAGAATCCTTTGTCTCTCCCAGTATCTCTCCTGCAGACTGCTCTGTACAGTTATTCTGTGGCAGCTGAAATCATTCCAGCAAATACAAAACACATCCCCATCCCTGCCAGCAGCACACACCTGTGGGGCTACATTAACCAACTGCTAGTTCCACCAGGTTATCCAAGTCCATCTCCACAGGGCTGTTATCCATCCATCCATCCATCCATCCATCCATCCATCCATCCATCCATCCATCCATCC
>JANEHK010000071.1:1626990-1639518 GCA_025960845.1 Tachycineta bicolor | reverse complement strand
TCCATCCATCCATCCATCCATCCATCCATCCATCCATCCATCCATCCCTTCATATCCTAGTCTGTATACTGGTGATCGCCCCAATTCATGTGCAGGACACTGCACTTGACCTTGTTGGATCCCCTGAGGCTGACATGGGACATTTCTCAAGCCTGTTAAAACCCTGCTGGATGGAATCCCTTCCCTCCAGGGTCACCATCATTCAACTTCATGTAAATCACAAATTGGATGAGTTTTCAATCTAATTGTCTGTGTCACCAAAAAATATTACAAAGGTAGAGGAGATTCCCCTTGGACTGAGGGAATTATGTCTTCAGACAAAAATTAAGAAATTCTGGAGAGGGAAGAGCAGCATGCCAGGAAAGAAAATTTTAGAGTATGCTGTAAAAACAAACAAAAAAAGAATATGCAGTGAGCACGGCTGATCAGAAAATTAAGCTGTTGGGTTTAATGGCTGAATTCCTAGGGCTGCTGGCCATCCTAATGCATTGTTCCTGGTATTTGTGGGCCTGTCTCCAGGTTACGAGCATTCCTAACATTTGCTCCATGGAAAGAGGTAAAAGGCTAAAATCAGAGACATCTGCTGCAATCATTGAGTATTCTGTTTGCTAAATCCAACAAGAGGAAAAGCCTGTAATAGCTCAGCTGTTCTCTTTCTGTCATAATTAGGAAATAGAACTTGGTTTCATGGAAGAAGAAAACAATGATAGTGTAAGACAACAAAATGCAAGGCTCCAATAAGAGCTAAGTTTGGGAAGTTTTGGTTTCTTTTTCCAAAGAAAAAATTTAGATATATAGACATGCTTATTTTCCCCACCATACATGGTGGGAAAAAAAATGTGTCAATATGTCTAATTTTTTTTTTTTTTTTTTTTTTAATTGCGCACTTGAATTGGTATGATTATCTCTGACCTTAAAAGTTGTTGGTATTTTGGTCTTATTTTACTAAATTCAGTTATTAATATAACTCTTTCACTATGTGATAATGACAGAAAAGAACCCCACATTCTCCAATTTGGAGCCAATATTTCTTCCCCCTTTCAGGCATATTCTGTCATTCCAAAAACAAACAAACAAAAAAAGCTAAACCAGGTCTTCAGTGTAGTATCATATATTAAAAAAAAAAAAAAAAAAAAAAAAAAACAAAAACAACAACAACAACAACAACAACAAACCTCTCAGCCATGATAAAATTCGAAAGAAAATTTGTAAAAGAAACCTACAGGCCTGAAATGTTTGAATGATTTTTCTTTTATCCCAAGAGCCTTTTTGGTAGCACACATAGTTAAGCTTTTACCACAGTGTATTTCCATCATTTTCCTTTAAACACTGAAAACCGTTTTTTCCTGTGCTTTTTGACTTCTCTTGTGCTTTTCCTTCTGTCTCTTAATACTCATTTTAAATAAAAGCAGGTCTACTCTTAAATTTGCCTGATGGGAAAGATGGTATTAATTAAAACACAGGAACAATCACTTGTCAGGGGAATGAGAGAGAACTCAAGCACACATATAAACACTTAAAACTCAAGTTTTCTGTTGGGAACAAGATAAGAGTTCTCAACCTGAACCTGGGAGAAAGGGCATGCTGTTCCTCCAGATGTTCAATTAACCATCACACACTGAGGCAGGAAAATTAGATAGAAGGTGATCTCTCTCTAAGCAAATGAGTTCAGATGATGAGACCTTTGCTTCTCTTGAATGAGTTCAGATGATGAGACCTTTGCTTCTCTTGATAGAATGAAAGAAATCCTAAGGGAAGATTTAAAAAAGTTTTTTGGAATATCCATGTGGTCCAGATTACAGAAGCAAAAATAAACACACAGCCAAGGAAAAAACAAACAAACAATAAACAAAATCAAAACAAAACACAAACAAATAAATGAAAAAAACCAAACCAAAACAAAACAAAAACAAAAAACCACAAAAACCTCCAAAAAAAACCCCAAACAAAAACCACAGCTGTTTCTGCCTTTTAATACCAAAAGGTCCTAATACCCCACTTCCTTCTGTGAATTATTGAGTAGATTATTAAAGGTTAAAATAATCCCCACAACCAGAAGACACTCTTTCCTGTGCTATTGGGAAGGAAAAGTTATAAAATTATTGAAAACTCTCAAGTCAGATGATTTCCATGAGACTGGTATCTGAACAGCATCCAGAGATACTTTACAAACACAAACAAAACCATACCCACTCTCAAAAACATCTGTGGTTTCATTATTAAACAGAAAGCAAACCCCCCAAATCCTCCACCAAGTCAAAAAGAAGAAGAAAACAAAACAAAACAAAACAAACAAACAAACAAAAAAACCCACAAAAATCCCCCTCCCCAAACTGCACAAAACAAAACAAAACAAAATTTCAACACTGTAGCAATTAATGTCATTCTGAGAACAGAAAACAAGAGCAATAGCTGCCAAAACCATGTGTCTTATAATCACATCTTAAGTTTCCTAGGAACTCCAAATAGGCAACAAATCATCTATGGAAAATGTTATTGCAGAAGGTAGTTAGACACCTGACAGACTTCAGCTGAAATATAGTTTTTAGCAAATAATAAAAAAAGAAGCACTGAAAAATAAAAGATAAGAGATCAGGCAATGGCACAACCTTCTCAGTTTTAATTTCTTTAAACTGAATTTGCAGGGTTTCTCCCCATTTTCCCTCTGAATCAGGATTAAGGTGCTTTTCAGACACGATTGCAGTAAATTAAATGTGCATTCCCTCTGTGCTGGGAGGGAATGTCACACTCAATATCTCAATATAGGTAAAAGTGAGCACGCTACATATATGGAGCCAAGAATTTATTATCAGCCTAGTGAATATTTTGACATTCCATTTGGCCAAATAATTGAATACAGAAAATTCCCAATGAATAAAAATGTTACATGTACAATGTTACAATGATTAAATAATGTTACTTATGTATGACTGTATTAAAAAGACTTTCCTAGTCCTTCCTTTCTATTTGGGCTCGTGTTCTAAAATCCTGTGTGGGTCCAATGGCGTTCCCGAAGCAGAGAGCTGGGGAATGTCACGGACACATCAACGTCCTCAGCTCTCTCTGGGGCAAGTGGAATGCTGGCAGTGGCATTCCTTGTCAGAGCAGTTCAGAACTCTTTGCACATGTTTGTATACTCTGGCCTGCTCCCTTCTCCCAGGGAAGAGGTGAAAGCTCCCCCACAGCCACCCAACATCGCTGGAGCTGTCAGCCCCTTGCCAGTGGCATTCCCAGACCTGAACTAAGACAGTCTGGGCAATGGAAACCCAGCTCAGCCCCCTCAGGGCAAGGGCAGCCCAGCCACCCCTGGGACCCAGTACAGCCCAATTCCTGCCCAGACAGCATTTACATTTTAACATGATTTTGCTCTTTCCAGGTACATGTAGCTACCTACCTTAATAGATTTATTCTCCAACTGTTCTCCAGCATGATTCATCTGCTAAATAGAGATTGGCACCATTTGAAATTTGTGCTAGACATGGCTAGCTGGGGAGCTATAGTTCATATTTCACTTTCTGAATGCATTTTAGTGCCTGCTTGCCAGACTTTTAAGGTTATTCAGGATTATCCATCTCACTTTCACCCAGTTCAGTAAGAGTCTTAATCAGGAGAAGACTCATTTGCTTCAATAGGATTTACTGCTTAAGTTAGGCAGATGCTTAAGGCCCTAATTCAGCATGGTGTTTAATCCTTACAGCCTGCCTGTCAAAACAGTAACCCCAATGGGAACAGTGATTTAGCACTTATTTAAACTCTTAAATGTATATTTAATTTTTTTTTTCTTATTTTAGTACTGTTCAGAATATACAGGAACATAAGCACATGCTTGAACTCACATACTGCTCGCTTTGATGCATGAATTTCATATGGTCTGAAATACAAGTTTGGAGAAGGCTTTACAAACTCTTCCATCCTTTTTTCCTGGTAGTCTCATGAGGAAATCTATTATACATATATACAGAAGCTTCAGTTAAAGGGGAAAAAAATCCTACATTTTTTATTAGTAATAGAAGAGTTATCTGATTAGCATTTTGGCAAAGAATATGAGCCCTTTACATTGTTATGCAGGTGTTCATAAAATAGGTGAAAAGGAAAACTTGGAAAGGCTATAAAATGTTATTACCATGATGAACTTACTTGAAGAGAGATGAAAGTCAGCTCAAAGTTATCAAAACTTTGAAGAACTGCAGAACTATACAAATACCTCTTTTTTAATTAAGGTATTTATAGGGGGAGAAAAATTACCATTCAATCAGTATTTATCATACCCCTCATGATAAAAGTTTTAAAATCTTTTCTTGAAATACTTTTATTTAGTGTGGGGAAAAGGACTGATCAACAGGCTTCTGGGTATCCTTCCTTCTGCTTTGTTTGTTGCTATGAATGCTCAGTTCCTACTGGACATCAGACCAGGGTATATCACTGACATCACTGTATATAAACTCCAGGTTCAATAAATTTGTATATAAAATATATTAATTATCTGTTTATGAGATAACATATAATCATTCCAACGGAGGGAAAGGGTACAGAAGTATTCTTAGTCATGTTTTGCATGCCTTTCTGAATAGTGACTTGAGCAGTTTCCTAAAAGGAGATATGTTGGAGTCCAGGGCATCCCTTTGGCTGCCCTGGAGAGTCAGAGACCTGGGCAGAGGGCTCTGAGACCCCAGCCCAGAGCTCAGAGAGACACTGGCTTTGATCTCAGTCCATGGGAAAAACTTCCTAAACTGAGAGAGGGTTTGCAAACCACAGGAGTGTGAAAAATAGTAGTTTAGTTTGTCACAGAGTGAAAAAATAGTGATTTTAGATTCATAGTATTGGAGTGAATGGGGACAAAATGGAGAATCTGGGGCGTTGTCTCCTTCTTCTTCCTTCTCCTTCCCTCACTCCATTTTTGCAGTGATGTTGGCACAAAGTAGTTAGTAAGGATTGGGTCAGTGTATAGGTGACCTTTTTAGTAATAGTGATAGACATTGGTAAGAAATAGTAAATAACGAACACGTAGTAATTAGTATAAAAGATTAAGCACAGCCCAGCTCGGGGGGAGACGCGAGAAATCCATGCACCTGCAAACATCGTGCTGGACTGTGAAAAAATTGTAAGATAAGAAACAATAAACAAAAAAATGCAACCTTGAAAAATCTAAACCTGAAGACTCCGTCTCTTCCTTCGGCTTGGCACGGAGCTGTGCAGAGGGGAAAAGACCCTGAAACCACCTGAATGTTGGGAAAACAGCCCCCGACATCTGGCGTCCCTGGGTGGGCCCAAAGATCTGGCGTCCCTGACTGGGCACGAGACATCTGACATCCCTGCGTGAAAAGAAACACCTGGCTTCTCTGAGTGAGTGGGCAAAAACATCTAACATCCCTGCTCAGACAACATCTGGGATCCCTGACCTGCACTCCTGAAAAGGAGCACCAAAAAGGGTCACGAGACCTCTGCAAAAAGATCAAAAGCTCCCAGAACATCAAACTGCCAAGCCAACAACTCCGGAGAAGAAAACCATCTGTTTGGCCAAAAGAAGAACACCTCGTTCCACTTTGTCCCAGACGACGGCTTTCCAGGGCCCGGAACCCGTCATCCTGAGATCTGCTGGACAGACATCGGGACATCTCTGAGACAGATTGGACCAGAGCTGCAGCAAACCTTTGGATTGGTAAAACCAGTGAGATTCAGAATACACCACACCCATGGGGGGGACAACATCACAAGAGAGAATTATTATATTAGAACAGTTAAAAGAAATAATATCAAAATACAATATAGCGCTAAAAGATAAGGAGCTCCAAGCCCTAATGTTATAGGTCAAAACTAATTATCCACAATGTGAGACCCAGTCTCTTTTTGAGCCAGATTTTTGGCAGGAAGTGAACAGAAAACTTTATGATAATGCCACAAGAAAAGATAAAGTTGCGGCAAAGCTTTTGTCGGCTGGGAGAATTGTGTTAGAAGTTATAACAGAATATAGCAGGGAAGCGTTCGAGTTTGAACACCTGCCAAGCAAGCAAAGGGAGTTTAGTACAGAGGCAGAGCAGATAGCCATGCTTACTCCAAGGCTGGCACTTCCCCCAGGGGAAAGAGAGGGGAGAGGGGAAAGAACAAATGTATCTCAAGGTCCAACAGAAAGCTCGTCAAAAGCCCAAAGATTGGTCCCAGGACAAATGAAACTCCTGATCCATCCAAGTGACCAGGAGGATCTGGACATGCTTTTCTTTGAAGCAGTCTCAGAACAAACCCCACATTCGCGCACGGAGGGGGGGGGTAAAAGCCCACCAAGGAGTCCTTTCACACCACCAGAGTCTCCATGCCGAAAAACCCCTCCCCAGTCACCACTGCTTTCCCTTCTCGTGGAAAAACCGGCTGCGGGTGGAGAAGACGGGGGGGGGGCGAAAGAGCAGGGGCGAGCGCCGTCAGAACCGCGGCGGGGGAGTGAGGCTGCACGCGGGAGCAAAGCCGCGCGGGGGACCGAGGCCGCACGGGGGGGCGAAAGCGCGCGGGGGACAGCGAAACCGCGCGGGACAGCGAAGCCACGCGGGAGAGCGAAACCGCGGGGGGGGGGGGCGAAGCTCCGCGGGGAACCGAAGCGGCGGGACGCGACGGGGCGCGATTGGGAAGCGCGGAACGCCGGGAACAGTCCGCGGGGGACGGGACCGCAGCGGGGGGGAGCTCGAGAGCGAGCCGAATACTACAAACCCCAGAAATCCTTGCGGCCGGTCCAGGCGCAGGCGCGGCAGAGGCAGAGCGGAGCCCGAGACGCGTTCCTCTTCGGGGAGGGGCTGATTCCGATGACGAGGGAGAAGGGGCGGACCTTGAACGGAAGATGGGGCGGGGTTTCCCGCGGGGACCGCCGGGCCGAGGTCGGCAGGGGCGGGGTGGGCGGAGACGGAGCGGGCAGGGATGGGGCGTGGCCGAGGCGGGGAGAGTCTTGAAGGTGCCACCCCCGGGCAGCGAGAGCTGCGGGGCCCGACCACGCCCACCGGCAGCTATGACCCTGAGCTGCCAGCGTGCGGTGATCCAGGCACAGCTGCCGAGCTGTCACGGATGGGACCACATCCGAAAATATCTCAGATTTTACAGGCTCTTCCAGAACTTAAAAGATACTTCAGAACTCCGAGCCCACAGAGAGCAGCTGTCGGCGTGCCGACGTTGCCGAGGGGCGGGGCTGAGAAGCAGAGAGCACGGAGACCATCAGTTGCATCGACTGAAGCATCGGTTTGGGAGGACACGCCCACGCTGCATCGGTTTTTTCCAGTTTCATATAAAAAATCAACCACTTCAGAACAGCGATTCAAACAAAAGCCGAGAGAACTTTTGCCAATGTTGAAGGATGATGATGCTGTTGATAAGAACGAGGAGATGTCAATCACAGATGAAGATATAATTAAAATCACAGCATCAGAGGGAATTCCTGCCAGGAAATTAAAGGAATTTGAGTTCACACGGCGAGCTTCATCATTTTTGTTATCTGAGGACTTCATGAACAACTTTTTTCGCAAGTTCACTGAAACAGCATTTCGCCACGATCCCACATCTTTTTTCTCTCAAAGTTTTCTTTCAGGGACAGATGCTTCAGGAAGATTTGAGGATGTTCAGCAAACCCTGATCCCTCTCCAGAGGGAGAAAGAAAAAGAGAAGGAAAGGGAGAAAGAAAGGGAAAAGGAGAGAGAGAAAGAGAGAGAAAAGGAGAGAGAGAAAGAGAGAGAAAGGGAGAGGGAGAGAGAGAGAGAGAAAGAAAGGGAGAAAGAAAGGGAAAAAGAGAGAGAGAAAGAGAGAGAGAGAGAGAGAGAAAGAGAAAGAAAAGCAGAAAGAAAAAGAGAGAGAAAGGGAAACAGAGAAAGAAACAAAACCTGATGAGGTGAAGCCTGCAAAACAAGTGGGTTCAGGGAGAGATGAAGCGGCAAAGGAAACAGTTGTAAAGGCAGATACTGCACAGGCTTCTGCCAGGCCAGAATTCTGTCCAACAGACTGGACAGACATAAAGAAATATGCATTGAAAGAGGATACACTTTCAATGGATCCAAAGGGCATAGCAATGCCAGTGACATATGATACACAAGATGCAAACCCAAGATGGGAAAGGTTAGATCGTGAAGTAGTCAGGGATCTGATGAAAGCAGTTCGTGATAATGGATTGGGGTCTCCCTATTTTAAACAACTTTTTAAAGGGACATTTAATATATATGATTTAACACCATATGACCTTCGATCTCTTGCTTCAATGATCCTGACTGACGCACAATTCCTCGTTTGGGAAGCAAAATGGAGAAAAATTTTAAATGATTACAGAATTAAATACCAAGGAGGAGCAAATGCAGGCTTCACACTGGCACAGTTGGCCGGTGATCCACCGCTTGACAATGCAGCTCATCAAGCCAGGGTTCTTCCTCCAGATGTGTTGAGAGACATCAAGGATGCAGCCAGAAAAGCAATGATGCAAGTTACACCAGCAAGAGTCACAGAAAGTAGTTTCACAGAGGTGAAACAAGGTCCTTCAGAACCCTTCAGTTCATTCATCGATCGTCTCACACAAGCAGTGGACAGGCAAGTTACAGATGAAGCAGTGAAGTCACATTTGATTCGGTGTCTTGCATTTGCAAATGCCAACCCAGAATGCAAGCGTGTCATCAGTGCAATGCCAGGCCAACCCACCATGGCAGAAATTTTAGAGGCATGCAACAAGGTGGGGACACCACAGCACGTCGCAGCAATTGTGGGAGATCAAGTGGAAAAAGCTGTCAAAGATGCATTTGCAAATTTTCAACAAAAACAGTGTTTCAAGTGTGGCAGGCCAGGACATTTCAAAAAGGATTGTCCACAAATTACACACGATGCAAATTCAACAGATCATTGTCCGACATGCGGAAGAGGGAATTATTGCTCTGCAAAAAACAATGCAAGTAGAAGAACTCAGTCGGGAAACTCCAGAAAGAGCGCGAATCGTCAACGCGCGACGACACAAATAATGGCGATGACTCAAGAGCAGGTTCCGCAAGGGGGACAATCATTGGGGAACAACGATTCAGCGCCCTCAGCAGGACAATTTGCAGGATCCCCAGCGATCCAGAATTACTCCCACCAGGGGCGCAGTGTGACCTGGCAACTTCCAAAGTGATATGTTTTTTAGATGACAATTATGCAGTGATACCCACTGGTGTCACTGGAGCCTCATGGAAAAGACAGGACTTTCTAATTATAGGTAAGGACAGAAGCAGTGTTTTGGGACTTGTTATTTACCCTTCTGTCATTTCAGCAGATCGCAATGATGAGTTGACAGTTTTAGCGAAGCCTCATCAGCCACCATTGGTCATTCCTCCAAACACCTCGATTGCCAGGGCAATTGCATTGCCATCCCATGCAGCAGAACACGTCTTGCCAGTGCTCCGGGAACAAGATCCTCCTTCAGGTGAGCACATGGAGGTTCATGCCTCCTGGGTGAAACACATAGGCCGAGACAGACCAATTCTCGTCTGTGAATTGACCCAGGGTGACAAGACAATCACAGTCAAAGGGATGCTTGACACAGGCGCGAACGTCACAGTAATTTCATATCTTTTTTGGCCCAAAAATTGGAAATTAATTGCTCCCTTGAATCCTCTTTCAGGCATAGGGGGGAACACCTTATGTCTGCAGAGTGAAGATGCGGTTGTTGTCTCGGGGCCAGGAGGTAAGACTGCAATCATTCGCCCATTTGTTGTGCAAAGACCCATCACAGTGTGGGGAAGGGACATTTTAATACAATGGGGCGTGAGGCTGGAAGTGGATTTTTAGTGGGGGCCACTGTAGCACTCACCACTTTGAAATTGACCTGGAAAACAGACAATCCTGTCTGGGTGGATCAGTGGCCCCTCGAAAGAAAAAAATTGAGTGGTCTCAAAAATTTGGTCAAGGAACAATTGGAAAAGGGACACATTGTACCAACAAACAGTCCCTGGAATTCCCCAGTGTTTGTCATTCGCAAGAAAGCCTCTGGATCATGGAGATTGCTTCATGATCTCAGAAAAATCAATGAGGTCATTGAGGAAATGGGACCACTTCAGCTAGGGCTTCCATCTCTCTCAATGATCCCGAGAGATTGGCCACTTGTGATCATTGATCTCAAAGACTGTTTTTTCAACATTCCACTTCATCCAGATGATGCTCCTCGATTTGCCTTTTCCATCCCAAGTGTCAACAGGGAGGAGCCTCTGCAGAGATACCATTGGATTGTTCTTCCTCAAGGACTCAAGAATTCTCCGACCATCTGCCAATGGTTTGTTGCACGGGCACTGTCTCCAGCTCGAGAAAAACATCCAGGAGCAAAAATCATTCATTATATGGATGATCTGCTCATTGCAGCACCGACACAACAGGAATTGCAGAGAGCTCGTGACTGTGTGATCACAGAAGTGCAACATGCAGGTTTGGAAATTTCAACTTCAAAAATTCAGGAAATTGTACCTTGGAAATACTTAGGATGGAAAATCACTGAACAAACAGTGAAACCACAAAAAATTGAAATTAAAACAGAAGTTAACAACTTACAGGATTTGCAACAACTTTTGGGGGAGATCAACTGGATGAGATCCGTCTTAGGGATCACAAATGACGAACTTGCGCCGTTGTTCAATCTCTTGAAAGGGGACAGTAACATCAAATCTCCCAGGAGTCTCACTCCTGAGGCTCGGGAGGCCCTTGAGAAAATTGCTGGAGCCCTCCAGCAGAGACAGGCACATCGCTTTGTAACATCTTTACCTTTTTTTCTTGCAGTGTTGGGGGAAAAAATACAGTTGTATGGGTTGATTTTTCAGTGGGATTCATCGCAGAAAGACCCATTGTTGATTTTGGAGTGGATTTTTTTATCTTACAAGTCTCCGAGGACGATCCTCTCAAGTCTGGAAATAATAGCTCAGATCATCATCAAAGCTAGGACCAGGCTGCAAACAATGGCAGGCAAAGATTTTACAACAATTTACCTGCCTTTGAAAAAAGATTATTTTGATTTGGCGTTGCAAAAGTCAGAGGATTTGCAGATTGCATTGTTAGATTACTCAGGTGTTTGTACTATTCATTTCCCAAGTCACAAGCTGTTGAAAGCAAAAATAAGTTTCAGAGAAAAACCAAAAATAAGTGAGGTGCCGTTGGATGCAATAACAGTTTTTACCGACGACTCAGGAAAGACTCACAAATCAGTAAGTACATAGCAGGGTGACATCACGGGGGAATGGAAATCAGATATAAGAATAGTACAAGGGTCACCACAAATAGTGGAATTAGCAGCAGTGGTCCGAACTTTTGAGCTGTTCCAGCAACCTTTCAACTTGATCACAGACTCAGCTTATGTAGCTAATGTGGTCAAGAGGCTTGAGGGTTCACTTTTGAGGGAAGTTGACAATGAAAGTTTGTATTCATATTTGCTGTGCATGAGGGCATTGTTGCAAAACAGAAAACATAAATACTTTGTCTCTCACATCAGAACACATTCATCCCTTCCAGGTTTTTTAGCAGAAGGCAATGCACACGCAGACAAATTGACCATGCCAATTTCAAGGACTTTACCGAACATTTTTGAACAGGCAAAATTGAGCCATGCATTCTTTCATCAGAATGCTCAAGCACTAATGGAGGGTTTTCACATTTCCAAAAGTCAGGCAAAAGAAATCATTAGTGCTTGCCCAGATTGCCAGCTTGTTCAACCTCCTGCATCAATGGGAGCAGTCAATCCAAGAGGATTGCACAGTTTGCAGTTATGGCAAACTGATGTCACAAAATATCCTTCTTTTGGGAAGCTCAAAAATGTTCATGTTTCAGTTGACACATTTTCAGGTGCAGTCTTTGCATCTTTGCACACAGGTGAGACAGCACAACATGCTTGTCGGCTTTTTTTTTTTTTTTTTTTTTTTTTTTTTTTTTTTTTTTTTTTTTTTTGGCAAGTGTGAGCAATATCTAACAAAATGGGGTGAGGTAATACAGCTTCCCAAGCCTCTATGCACCAATAGAGCACAGGAAAATGACAATGGTAAAGTTTTATCGGTTTGACTCTTTCAAAGACTTGAATTAAAGCAGCAAGTTTGAAACTACCACCTTAAACACAAGAGGTAAAGGAAGAATTCTTCTAAACTAATTTACAGCTCAGTTTTTATTAAAAAAGAATGCAGAATCCTGCCAGGAAAAGCCCAGATTTTTGTTTATGCATGCCAATAAATACTAACAAGTATAATTCACAGTCAGTTTGTAATTTGTGCCTCATCCTGTAGAGAGTGGTCAATTAAGAGTTTTAATATTAAGTCAGCAAAGAAGAAAATATAGCACATATTTTTAACTATGTGAACATATTTATATTTTGATACTTAACCAATAAATTGCACAAGTAGAAAACCCATGAATGGACGGAGACATTAAAAAAAAACAAACAAACAAAAAAAAAACCCAAAACCCCACCAGAATTTATTCTTGTGAAAACTGGGATCCTAGTTAGCAGATTAAAAAAAAATAAATTATATTTATATTTATATTTATATTTATATTTATATTTATATTTATATTTAT
>JANEHK010000071.1:1548473-1614401 GCA_025960845.1 Tachycineta bicolor | reverse complement strand
AAAAAAAAAAAAAAAATAAAAACTAGAAGATGTTAATTCTATTGTTACAAATAACAAAACATTTCAAAATAGGTTAGCCAGGATAAGTTAATGTTTCTTTTGTTGTATGTTAAGCTATTCAGGCACTTCCAGGGAAATTTGGTAGATTTGGTATAGGAAGATATTGTCTCTAATTTTTGAACAATAAATTAGTTCATGGCTGCCTTTTCACATAGAAGTTACTGCCAACACTTCAGAGAAATATGTCTCAACAGGCAGCACAACAGGTTGATACAGCAGAGGTTTGGGAAGCTAAGCACAGGAATTCAGTTTCTCATAATTTGATAAAGAATTCAAAACTCTTTGGGGTGAAGTTGACATCACCATTACTGATAATAGTTCTAACTTGTCTAGCTTGCCACTTAAATATCTAACAGAGGGCATACTGTCTTCTCAGGATTTAGATATTGCTGTTGTGCTCAGGTAGTGGTACCAATTCATCTGTTTAAGTGTGTGCTCAGTAACACATGTATTGCAAGACCTGAATGCTCTAATATGTTCAAACACAAACACATTTATACTCCATGAAGCAGCAGGAGAAGGATTTCTCACAAACCAAAAAAACCCCACTTTTAATCTAAGGTGTAAATCTGGCAAACAGTTTATGCTTGTTCCTATATTTATTGAGAGTGGTCTCACTGAAATCAGTAGGATAAATGGGTCCATAGATCTTTAGCACAAAATAGCCAAGGAGAAGAAACACTACACCTTCCTGTCAACTGATTTGCTCAATCCAAGGAAATGTCACTCAAAATGGGAATCAGATCCTCTGACCCTTAATCCAGTGCTACAGCCATTCTCATCGATCTCCCACCTAAGACAAATCACAAACTACAAGGTCCTTATCTCCCAAGAATCACATGCAAAATAAAACCAATCTGCAAAGAGTATGATCAGCCTACTTGTATTTTCGTCAGCTGAGAATCATGCCTAACCTGAAACACCTGAATAACTAATAGCTCATTGCTTTAACAGGTTGGCAATGGGCACTTACCCAATTCCTATTTGCAACCCCCTTTTTTTTTTGTTTATTTCCTTCTCAACATTTAACCCTATCTAATAGATTAAGTTCTTTGTGAAGTTTTTCTCTGAGTCATTGAAAACCAATATAATCACGGACAAAGACCCTCTAACTAATTAAAGTTAGAAAGTGGTATGTTTATTCACCAGTGGGTGGCACGGGAGTCATCTCTGAAAGGCGTGGCCACCCTGAACAAGGCTCTTTGCTCTCTATTCTCCAAGATCTTACATACAATACATAAGCATAACCCCAGCACCTCCCATCCCCACTCTATTAAAATGAGGCTATCAGTCCTTCACACGTGCGCAGTTCTTCTCTTGAATTGGGTTGGTAGTCTCAAATTGGGTCAGTGGTCTCAAAGGATGAAGTCAGGAGAGTCTTCATCAGGTCTCTGTGAGCCTCTGGCACGATCCAAGGTCCCCTGCTTTGTGATTGATTGATACCAAGTCCAGGTGCTGGCCATTGTTCTTACTGGTTTCAGTCTGTTCCTATGATGCTTCACTTACTCCACTTCTACAAAAAGCTCATGATGTAACAGTTAGCTCTAGCTTGGGCATCTAATAATCATTAACCTACCATTTACTGATCAACTTACATCTTGACCAATATAAATTGCTTCTAACCCTTAGCTAAAATCTTAACTCTTTAAAATCATGTTTCATCTGTAACCCTCCAGGCTCTGGGAACCCTGACTGAACCTGAAGCTCCCCCACCTTATCCACCCACCTTATCCAAAACTCATATCATCCTCCCAGGGCCAACAACTCCTGTCCCCACCTCAGCTGTACTTACATACCAAGGGCATCCTGGCTTGATTTTGGCCCTGCATCAGCCCTATGGGATCACTAGGGCTGAGGTTGCCTCACCTACTCCTCCCCCTTGTCCTGGCTGTCTTGCTCCTTGGATAAGGATGATGGGAGAGACCCTGGCTGCCAAAGCCTCCCAGACCCCACATGGGTCTCCCAACACCCAAAGAGTTGCCAGACATCAGGGCACCTCAACACTGGTATTTCAACATCAGGGAAATCTAATACTAGCTTCTAGCTGCTCCATGGGTTTTATGGATATTTTTAGATAATGGAGTTAACAGCAAATTCATCAGTAATTGATGGAGTGGCTTTTATGCCTCTACATTACTGCTTCCTTCTTATTCCCAGAAAATAGAGAGTGGTATCTCCAGAAATCCTAGTCTGATGTGGGAATCAAATTCTCTGTGAACAATCAAACACTTTCTTTGGTCAAATATGTAGCATGTTTAAATCCCCATCCTTCAGCATAACACAAAAAATATAGATGCTGCAGCAAAA
The DNA here is from genome assembly GCA_025960845.1 of Tachycineta bicolor. Classification (NCBI taxonomy): domain Eukaryota; kingdom Metazoa; phylum Chordata; class Aves; order Passeriformes; family Hirundinidae; genus Tachycineta; species Tachycineta bicolor. The sequence goes on along the minus strand of JANEHK010000071.1, from coordinate 1,612,034 downwards.
GACAAGACTGTGGATACTTCAGCTAGGAATAGGATGTTTCAGCTTTGGGAGTTTATGTTGACTTGAAAACACAAGTGATCATGTGTGTGGCAGTGATAATAATATCTGAGTATTATATCACCAGATTAAAACAAGTGGGGTTTGTGTATTTTTCTTTATGCAAAGAAAAAAAAAAATCATATTTTGCAGAATAAATGCCTTTACTTTTTCAAAATATTCCACTTGATACTGAGTATATGCTTTATAGAAAGAAGGATAGAAGACAATGCTGCACATGGGCATGAATTCAAAGAAGGGCAGAATTATTACTTCAGTGCAACAATTGACACATCCCATTAGGGAATGGCTTCATTACAAACTTGTCTATAATTAAAAGTTTTGCATAGGAAACCTCTAAAATATTTCACCACTTTTATTCTGTGCTATTTATCACACAGTAGTTTGGATTTCAGTGCAAGTGCCTTGTCAATTAAATTTGAAATACACTACGTGCAAGTGTCATTACTTTCTCCTAATTTTTTTTCTTAAAGATATAAACTCATAAATATATATAAAGATATAACCTATGACACTTATAAATCAATATCAAAACATTTTTTTTTTAAAAAAACCCTTATGTTTATTTCTGAGGGTTTTGGAAAATGTATAGCAGTACATAGCAACTTTTTATTTCTTGTGATTAAAGATTATTTAAGGCCTTCAGATACAAGTTAATGATAAAGTGTTATTTTCGTGATCTATGATAAAAATAGGTGTCAAAGTAGAATTCATCATGTTGTGATCTATGGCAATGAAACTCCTTTTTAAATTTTAAAATACTAAGATATCATTTCTCACTCCCCAGTTTGGTCCCAAAAGATGGAATTTGCTTAGTAGGAAAAGGTTTTCTTTTTCATTCTAAACATTTTGTTCTCTTTGTCATCAGATTGTCTGAAAGAATTCTACTAATTTGTGCCTGACAAATCTGAGAGATCTGACAGTCTCCTGCCAGATGTGATTCATTCTGCTTTCTCAGCAACACTACTGACATTTCTTTTTACTGGCACTGAGTGTGAATGGTTTTCAGTGCATTGCTTAATCAAAGATAGTTTTATCTTTTTGCTACATAAAGGGTTTTTACAGAAATTAAAGCATGATGCTATGCTCAGTTTAGAGGTTTGGGTTTGTTTGGAAAGTACCAAATAGATAGACAAAGAAGTTTTAATCGTATCCTCAAAAATAAACCTTTCCCACCCAGGAATAAGCTTACAAATACAGCTTGTTTTTCAGGATCTGCTAGGGCTCAAATGAGAGAGTTAGTCATCTTTTGCCAAGAATCAAAGTGCGAGACTTTTTTTTTTTTTTTTTTTTTTTCCCCCATTTTTTGGGGGGTTTTCTTGGTGCAGTGCTAGCTGTGCCTAATGTAGGAATGACACAGATAAATTGTCATTATCACGGTACCTGACTATAATTTTTTGTCTTGCATTTTGAGTAGCATGTCTGAAACATGTGAGAGCATTATATATTTTGACAAGGTCAAACTTTAAAAAGTTCCATGTCATACATTACCTTTTTGTTAACAGCAATTTGCAATAACTTGTACTATTACTCACCTGTAAATTGAAGGGGCAACCTCTCTTGTGGTCAGTGCACTGAACTTATTTGCTCTCAAGAGATCTGAACTAAATTTGAGCATCATTTGAGGATGTCTGGGGTTTTTTATGATTAAGAAATATGATTATGTGAAAAACTTTCAGTGACAAACTGATGAGAGGACACTGAAGCAGTTCCCTCATGTTCAGTTTTTTCAATAGAAAGAGACATTTTTGTTAATTGTTAATGTTGCCACTGACACTTAGGGAAGGACATACCTAAGATATCTGCAATGGCAGAGCTTGAGGTTCTGTGGAAGGAAGAATATACAGCTGTGAGAGTTTGTTGGGTGAAAAAACATACTTGTCGTATGTACTGCTATTCTTAGCCTGGTGTGGTTTTTTAGAGCTTAGGTTACATTCGGAAAACTGATTCTTAGACATGAATACACAATCTAGCAAGTTTCTGTTGACTTACTTAATTTTATTTGTGGTAAAATGCATGCCACAAGCATCCCTCTGCCATTTCAGCAAAGTGGATGAGCTATATTCTCTGGGTTGTGCTTTGCTCATTTTCCATCTTACTGCAATAAACCCCAGTGCTGCAGTAAAAGGCTATTGCAGACTATGCCCAACCTGCTTTCCCTAGCTCCCGGTGATGCTAACAGAGTTCCAAGATTTTTGGAAGGTTCTAAGTGTGGTGGTGTGCGTTTTGTTTTTATTTATTTAATGTAATTTTTATTGAGTTTTTTGTAATGGTTTGTTCCTTGTACCCCCCTGTTTTTTGTATCGGTTGTAACCTGTCTGTCCAGAGCTAGAAAAGTCAGTTATATGTCAGTCATTTCTTCCCTGCACCTGTCCCTCTCAGCTTCCCCCCTCTCTCCTCATGGTCGCCCTGTCTGTCACTTCGAGATCCTTCCCTGGATTCTGGAAAGATCCAGGAGAGGTGTCGAGTGGTAGGCTGGTGCCTGGGGAATCCCCTCCTACCCTTCTGTGATTTGTCAATGGTTCCAAGGTTGACACCCCTGTTACCACCCCTGTGTTCCCTGGTTGGCTGACCCGTTGTCAGCCCTCCCCTGTTTATAAGTGCCTGTCAATCTTTGATCCCTGCTCTTCTGGGCAGGGGATCAGGGGGTGCTCAGCTCCGTGCTCTATCTCCCTGCAATAAACACTGTTTTGCCCTGCCTGGAGGAATCGCCCTTTCTTCGGCCACCGCAGTTGTGTTCTACATCGGTCCACTCGCTGCTGCTGCGGGGGAATTAAGATCCCACGGGGGAGGAGGCGGCTTGTCCGACGTGCCGCCCCGACCCATCTACGCTGCTGCAGTGTCTAACTGAGCTAGCCTGCGAGCGCTGCAAGCGCTGCAACATCTAAGTTTGGCAAGATAAGGTGGCTTCTGCTGACAACATCTTTTCCTCTGGCATAAACTAAATACCTCTAAAATGTCACACTTGCATTGTTTGGGAAAAATAACATTATCTATCAGCACATTATCTATTGGAGATTATCATAATGGGCCTCAAGCTTAGCTGAAGACTCAGTGCTAACAATAGATGTATTTTGACAGAAAAGAGAATAATAAATTGCAGGTCAGTGTGAGCATTATTCAGTAGTTCTATAATGGGGGTAAAATAAGGGGTAGGTTTCTTTTTGGAAATGAGAATCCTAATGAATCAGACATCTTGACACAAAGACACAGCAAAAATAAATGTAACTACAACACTTCATTAAAGTAAAAGTATCTTTACTATTAATATACAAATGGTGAAGAGTGACAAATAATTGATATACTTTAAGCCATACTTTCAATGTCTTTCATAAATACAAAACCAGCATCTGCAGTATTACTTCTTTTTACAGTATAGATATATATATATATATATATACACACAGCATTTCATAGGGACATAAGATTCTGAAACAATAAACAAACTAGCTTCAGTGGTAGCTAACTTATCAATATATAATTCAGGTGGCAAATATCGCAAGTGGGCTGTTGACAACGTGTGGAATAACAAAAACAATATATGGTATGCATTAGCTCATACTGTACACAGCATACAAATACGTACCGAATGCTCATTGTAGCAGGAAAGCTTTTTTTTCTCCTTTTAAAAGCTTGTCTAAGCAGTTCAAAAATGTCAGTGAGAACTCTACACCATGAACAATAAAATTATCTTTTGGGGGAATCTGAATTCTTTATATATTTGTCACTGATGAGTAGAGACTCTGAGGGTTTGTCTTTCCTTCCTCCAACTATGCATTTTTCATCTGAAAAACCATAGCCTAATTACATGGGAGAGTTAAAGGATGTAGCAGGGCTAATGTCCCCTCTCTGTTTTTCAGAGCTCTCATAACCCTGCCTTTTGGTAGTGCCCTTCAGCAGCCTCCCTTGTTCAAGTTGCTCCCCATTTTCCTTGTCAGTGCTAAGAAGAGATGTTTCCAGCCCTCTCCTGGTTCACTCTGGCACCTGTTCTCTCTGGCACTAGCTTTCCTGAGCTCTGTCGGCACTGCATCTGGTCACCTCACCCGCTCCTGATCTCACCTGTGACTTAAGAGCTGCCAATACAAATTTGGCAATAAATATTTATTTCATTTCTCTGGGCTAAAAATGGCCAATATTCAAGTTTGAAAGTCAAACATTATGAGGCTCTCAATGCCTCTTAAGAGAAAAGATAGACTGGTAAACTTATAATTCTCAGAACCTGATCCAAAGCCAAATTTTTAAGACTTATTTTGGCTCAGGTCCAAGTAAATTGATATAAGAGCACATTTATATGTGCAGTGGAAGTACTGAAGATCACTTAAAACTTACAGAACTGCTATCAAGTGGACAGGGTACTTTAGGAACTCCTATTAAAAAATCTGGAAAAGGGGTGAAGAGTTTTTTTTTAAAAGACTTATTTAACCATGGTAGTTTTCATCTATCAGAAAGATTATCTGAAGCTAAACAAAGAGCTTTAAGAAGGAGCATTATGTACTTAGAATGTTTTCACCTTCACCTAAAGAGGTATCACAATCACAATGAGTTATTTAAAGAGATGTTTTATTTCTAGACATATAGTTGAATGGGATAAAACTGTCATCAGATATTCTATCACCATTTCCTAATCAGTGAAAACTCCTGATGGAAAAATGTCTTCTGTGCAAAATGCCAATAAGACTCCATCAGGACATTTGAATCCCACTTACACCTGGAAATCTGACTCACACAAGCAACTCGGTCAGCTGAGGACATGAAGAGCCTTGCTGAGATGGATGAATGAAATCCAAGTCCTTCTGGAATCAGTTTGTGTCTTAAAGCCTGGAGGCATGGACTGGATCCCACTGTGACTCTTTGTGCAGTGCTTTTACACCTTTCCATAGATCAAAGAGATCTTGAGCTTTCTCAGTAAATGGTCTTTTTGAAGGTCCTTTAACCAGGAGTGATAATCATCCAACAGACACCACTATTCTACAAAGATGTTACTTTCTACAACAGCTTACACAGTGGTAGTCAGGCTGCAAATAATTGTGAAATGAATATTCTGTCCAGTTTTACTCCAGAGGTAAAATGATGGGAAGATGCTCCATATCATCTTTCAGATTTGAGGAAATAATTTAATGTTTTACTTCTAAGCACTTAAATAGAACTAAAGAGATTTTCTATCTGACTCTTCAACTTGAGAAATTGGTCAAAACACCCCTATACATCCACCATGCTCTTCATTTATTTGAAACTTTTCAGCAGTAAGACACCCATCATGATCCTCATTGGAATCATGATCTCAATACATTTTTGCAAATTTTGTGTTTCAAATATTTATGTGACTTGAAAATAATACCTTCAGTTTAATTCAGATTAATATTTGAGAATATTTGAGCAGAAAAGTATGTGACAGTAAAGCTTTCAATTATTTTAAACAGGCTTTGTAGACAAATTATTGAAGATTTTTCTTTAATAAAGCAGAGTGGCATGCTATAAAAAGGCACAAATACATTTCCATTATCTGGTCTAGGAAACAGAAAAAAAATGACATGATGATTATACTACAGTTTGATGATTGGCAGTTAAATAAATAATCAAACTAATTATCATCATAAAAAGAAAGCCACTTGTTTTTGGATGAACATCAATGCAAAGGCTGAAGACAGCAGTTGGAATTTACCGCACCAGGGACTGCTGTCAAACAGCCTTTGTAGATGATGGCCATGGTGTAACTACCTTGTAGACATCTATGAAAAGAGAAAGTAGGCCAAATCCTGCAAGCTGTCCTATGAAAGTACATCCATCTTCCTGCTCACATCCACCCCACTGATGTCAGTGCAGCGCCGTGTAAGAGGTGGGTTCAACCACACAAAATTTCTTGCAAGACTGAGGCCTGAATAAATTAATCTTTGTCACATTAGACATTAGCATCACCAGAATAGTAAATATTACTGCAACCACAAAACAATCATAGAAGTCAAAAAAGGCAAATAAACAAACAAAACCAGGAAAAACCTCTCCAGGGTTCATGGGATTACTAAATTGTAAAATATTAATTAAAACTTTGTTATTATTGTGGTAAATCAGAACTCAGTTCTACTTAAAAAAATAAAAAATAAAAAATAGCAAGGAGATTTAAGTAATTTTAGTTAATTGTACTTTTTTTTTCTTTTTCTATTTTTTTTCTTTTTTTTTTGGTGCCATTGTTAAAAAGAGATTGTCACTGCCACATTTTGTTCAGTACTAAATTCAATGGCTCCTTCCCACCTTGGTCCCTGGAGTACATTAGTGTAACAATCCAGATTACTTTTACAAATAGTTATATTTTGTCAACTCTTCTGACATTTCCTACTAACACTTAAAATTACATTTAGACAGTAAAAGTGACATTTATACAGATACCTGTTTTTGTTTTTGTTTTGTTTTTAATCTAGAATAGGAAAAGAAAATAAACAAATGTTGTTATTCCAGTTCTATGTCTATCTTACAAGTTACTATGCACTGTCCCTCATTTGGAAACATTTGGAACTATTTTAAAATAACAGTGGTTTTCAGCATTCTTCATAGTTAGAGTTTGGTTTTCTCCTGCAACAGAGTCAAAGCACAAGAGATAATCTATTAATCCACTGACCAAAATGGTGTGCTTGGACAGTCCATCAGAAATTTAGAGCTGTTTTATTCTCAGCCCTCACAAAGCCCAACTGCCAAGAGATATAAGAGCAAGAAGAAATTAAATACTCCTGGAAACAGCTTTTGATTTTTAATCCAGTATAGTGGGACATGTTTTTGCTTTCAATATTGAAATAATACTACAATGTATTTTTCTTGTAAAGAGTAGCACAGGTGTATTAGTAATAAATATGCTGACAAGACCTCTTAAATCTTCTCATCCCTTCACACTGTAATTAGAGGCCATATCAGGGAGATTAAAAAAAAAGAAAACAAACAAACAAACAAACAAACAAAAACCCAATGAAAACCAACAAACATCAATATAGAACTGTTAGGCCATGATTTTTTTTTTTTTTAATTTTTTTTTTTTGTGTGTGTGTAAGTTAACTAAGAAGTACTAAAATATGATATGCATCTGCAGTTGAGTCTGTTATTGTATATAGGCACCTTCTTGTGGAAATGATCCGGCTGGCTTTAGAAAAAAAATATTTGCCTAGGAAAGATCGAATGGCACCATCCAAATTTGTCACAGCGGGTAGAAGAGGAAACTGTCTACCATCTTCATCCTCATCCCAGGAAAAATATTGTGTGAGAGGAAATTCAAGCCACACCAACCACATTATTCTCAACTGCTGGAGTTCTCCAGGTCCCTTCTTTGCATTTTGATAAAAAAAGAAAGCCCAGCTGCAAATACATATTTTCTTGAAAGAATATAAATCCATATAGATAAATGAGACAAGTGTTCTCCTAATTTTAGATTAGGAGCAGGCCTGCTTGCTGCTGTACTTAGAAATAATCAGGAAATCTGATTAGAAATTACCAGAAATCTGATAGACAAGCAGCTATTTGCTAGTACTGCCTGCTCAGTATATGGGAGCAACACCGAGTATTTATAAAGGAATGTCATCTTCCCTTCACACAGAATTACTGCCTCAGCTTTTAGAGAAACTTCTTCTCAGCAGTTTTCAATTATTATCTTCCATGACTTTCATCCCATATCACTATCTCCTCTTACCTATTTTTTTTTCATTTTGGTATTGATTTTGTGGCAACTTGTCCTCCTATCCTAGCCACACCAGAGGTGTACCTCTGTTCTCAACCCCTTGGTTCATTTCAGGTATTTCCCAAGGAGTGAAAAAGTAGTAAAAAAACCATAAAACAATTTGGTTTGGAAAAATAAGAAAGACCTAAGAATTAAATAAATACTCTTCAGCTCTTTCAAATGCACTTAAACTTGGGTTAACAAGGTTATTATGACATTTTCCCCAAATTTAGGACATCCTTTTACATTTTACTTTACTGCACAGAAGTCACCTAGTACAAAGATTTCAAATATGATCAAAATTCAGATGTAGCATGGAGAAAACACAATTTGTTGAGTAAAAGTACACTTAAAACTCAGGCATGACCTAGATGTGGAAAATTCACAACTTATTCTACCATTTACTCCTGACAAGTAGAATTTTCCAGTCTAGTTTTCTATATGGTTTATCTACTTCATTCAAAGTAAGGCTTTGAAGAGTTTGGTAGGTGTGGATATACTATGCTGGAATGGAAACAAACAATCTTGCTCCAGTTAGTGGCACCACTAAATCAATGATTCATTCACATGAATGAATTTTGGATCAAATAAATCCGTCAAATTTTCTGGTGGGGGATGTTGTTTAGAATAATAAAAAAGAATAGAATATCTTAGAGAAAGCTTGACATAAAAAAATAAAAAAAATAAAAAATTAAAAAAGTATTTAGTTGAATATAACATCACATTAGTTAATAATTTAAAATTGTTCCTAACTGCTTAGATAAAGTCCCCTTTCCATCTGTTGTTACATTGTACTTCTTAAGACAGAGTATGAAATCACAAGGAAAAAGTCCTGCTTTAAAAAGGCCAAGTTTAATATTTTATATACTGATTTGGGGAGAAAAAGTATTTACTTCACTAAACCACAATTTTTTCCCTCTTCTAAATAGTTTGAACTGAAACAAAAATGAATACCCTGTATGTATAAATATGTTGGGATAAATACTGTGAGTTTTCACTTGAAGTTAAGATTATGATTAAAAAACAGATTTATTTTTACACCTTGGCAACATTTTAGTTCACCTAAACCTCCAAAACTTTCATACAGAAAACTTGAAGCATTGAAAATCCTGGAGCCTTTCAGAGTCACACTCATGTAGTTAGGATGAAGCCAATAGACTGTTGTGAAATATTTAGCCAAATTTATTTGAGTTTCTATACTGTGATTACCAGCTTTTTTTTTTTTTTTTTTTTTTTTTTTTTTCTTTCTTTCTTTCTTTCTTTAAGAACGTAGGAGAAACTGCAGTGGGACCTGGCTTTGTGTTGAAGAAGTTTTTTTGGGTGGTGTTTTTTGTTTTTTTTTTTTATATCTTTTTTGGGTTTTTTTTTTGTTTGTTTTTTTTTTTTTTTTTTTTTTTTGTTGTTGTTTTTTGTTTTTGTTTTTGTTTTTGTTTTTGTTTTGTTTGCTTCAAGGGATAATCACAGGTGGAATGACTACTGAGTGTCAGCCAGAGCTAAGGTTATACTGAAACTGATTTAATTGTTTTTGTTTTTTTTTTTTAAAGGCCTAAAATTACATTTTATTATAAATGGAAATAAATACATTATCATATGGCACTTTATGTATGTAGCTTGCACTGTAAGATCTGGAGAGGCTTGATGCATTGTTTGTGGGTAGGGGAGCTTTAGAATTTTTCTTCCAAACAGACACACTTTGTCAGATAATAAATTATGGTTCTTATTCATATAGTTCTATCGTTCAGATTTTTCAAATTTATAGCATGGGACTTGGTGTCAGCAAAACTACATACTAAAACCATTAACAACAAACAAAAAAATATAGAAAAGAACAGTAGACAGGAACTGTTTCATCGTATGTACACATGTACTAACTATTCCAAGCTTGTTTCCCAAGAAATTAAGGTCAGCTGTAAAGTTTTGGTCACGGGATTACTTCAATCCAAATGCATTATCCAGACAGGTGTAGTTTATTTTATTATGCTTTGCTATCATCTTCTTTTGACTGGATGATGTCATTAGCAACTTTGATTTCTATGGTTTCTGGATTTAAAGCTTCTTTGCCGTTCTCATCCTTTAGTGGCAGCTTCCTATCAGAAAAAAAGAGGAATCATGGTAACACAAAAATAAAAAAATCTCTAAGTCTATAACATACATATGATTTATACACAGTGTAGAACAATGATTTTTTTTAAAATAATATCTAATAACTTTATTATGAGCACTGCGGTTCTTTGCTTTTAAAGTAATACATATTAACTCTTTCCATTTCTATAAAGCCATAGAAATCCCATGATAACAACACTAGTGCTGCCCAAAATGCAGTTCTTCAATAAGACAAAAGAAAAAATAAAATGTCAAATTACTTGACCCAAGACAGTACAGAGATATGTGTTGCCTAGGATACTGTGAAACATCTAGAGTCAAGCTTTTTACTTGACTTCTAAATCTTGATTAAATTATTTTTTTGTCTTTTCTAAACATAAATTCAATTGCACACAAAAGAACATAGCTTTTATTGGAGATTATGCCAAGACATAGATAAAGAATTTCTTATAGTGCAAGGTGGTAATGGAAGTTATTCTTTAGAAAGTTCTACAATTTAACTTTCATGGATCACACAATGTAGCTTCATTAATAACGTACAGCTCTTTTAAGAATTAGTGAAAACTCCAAAGATTTGGCAAAAGAGTTGCCACCCTCTTGAATGTGATCTCATTGAAAAAGGTCTTGAAGATCATTGATTCCCTACTGCCAGTAATTAGCTGTCGAAAAATATAGCTGGAAATAAGATGTATGGTTTACTGAGAAGTTCCTCTAATAATGTCTCCTGGGCATAATAGCTCTTAATTTTGATTTCAGTTTGGGTTTGCTTTCTGGTTTTTAAATAGGCAGTAATACACATATGCATTTTTTATCCATTAGAGCTGTTAAATGTTTCAGTAAATTTCCACTTTGATTGTTTTGATGTCCCAAAGAGCAAAACAGTGTTCAAAACCTGTCTGAGCAATCTCTTAGGAATGTCATATTACAAGACAGGGTTTAATAACAGCAAATAAAACAAAACAATACCTCGATTCCCAGTCTTAGGAAATTTAAATTGTCTGAACTGAACTAAGAAAGATGCTGTTTAACAAGGTTAAACAATGAGCATACCACTCATCTGAGAGAGATCAAAGATTAACTTGTTCTACTACAGTAAAATATATGGGATATATCATCAGATGTCTGGCTCTGAGCACAGAGGGAGGCATCTACTAATTGTCTGTTTCTCATGGCACATCCAAAGAAACAGATCTCAACACACTGCAAGATGCCTGAAAGAATGGAAACAACAGAATAAACACAAATCTATTTTTAATAGAAGGTAAAACACTAGGGGAGAGGAAGAGCATTTCATGACATGCATTTTTGGTAAGCAGGCATGTGTGTCAAAGATCTGATTAGGCAAAGCAGTTAAGTACTTAAAAAAACCCCAACCAAACAAACAAAAAAAACCCCAACCCAAACCTAATTTAATGTAGTTTTAAGCAAAGCACAGTGATTACTCAAAAGACGATCCTGGAAAGAGGGAAATATTAAGTAAAAATCAAAACTGGGGAATTGATAGAGTATACTGTGTGAAAATTTAAAGAAATTGGTTTAAAGGGATTGAGAGCATGTTATAAAATATTTGAGACTGGAAGATTTGCTAAAACCCTGTTGAAGGATACTGGACATCATTGAAATCGTTATTCATGCAAACAGTAAGAGAAAATTAGCCTTGCTTTACATGCAATCAGAGAACAACAGCTCAACAGAAGCTACACGCATGTAAAAAAATTTATACATCAAAACTTTCCTCATCACAAAGTCCATGCAGTGTTTTTGAATCTTATTGTATTTTAAAACTTGTGTCTTTTTTTTTTTTTTTTTTTTTTTTTTTTTTTTTTTTTTTTTTTTAATAGGATGTGAGTTATGAGTGCAGTTATCATTATGAAGCGGCTCTCTCTCCCCTTCGGGGCCCGAGCTCCGTTTTAGCCTTGGCAAGCTTAAGAGAGAGAGCCCACGCCAGAAGGAATCTTCCTTCCAGGGTCCTAAAAGCTACCCAGAGGCTGCAAACCTTCTTGTTTAGAGAGAGCAGGTGTCCGTTGATGGCAAAAGGAAAGAGTCTGCTCTTTGTCCAGGGGGGGATCATGGCTTTATTCAGGGATCCTGCCCCTGCTGAGTCCAGAGCTCAGTCCATCCCCATCCCAGTGCAAGAGAGAGCTCCCCGACCCTCCTCCCAGGGCTTTTACCCAAGGGGACGGGCCCAGAGGCAGGGACAAGCCACTACCCAATCAGGGACAAGGTCGGAGTGGAACAGAGTTGGGTTACATTCCAGCGTGGGAGGACGGGCAGGGAAAAGGAGCAGGGACAAACCACGTGATACATTTTCCAAGGGAATAGGGGATACAGAAGAAATATTACAAAACCCATTATAAAAATGAAATACAATATAAACCCAATTAATGCACTACAACATCATTAGACATTTTTCTTTTTCCCTATGGAAACACTTTTGTTATATACAAAATACATATTCAATCACTATTAATAGATTAAAACAATTTCCTCTTTCAATTAACTAATTGAAGTTTAAGTATTCTAATTATACCATTTTTTCTACACCAAATTTTTCTTTAGTTACATCTATTAGAAAGAATTTTATATTTTTCAGCTGGGCAGACAGCTGTATTTCAAATATTTATTCACTTTATAATAAAGATTTTTTTTAAAAATCCAACAAAAACCCAACAAAAAGTTCTTTCACTTTAATCAGATGTTTGCTGCTATCAATCATTAATAATTTTGACTTCCTCTAGCACTCCATGTGGCCTAACATAAACAGTTTGCTGATACCCATACAAAACTTTAACTAAAATTCTTATTTTCTTATTTTATAGAAAAAATAATCCTAGCCATTTTGATAGTGGAATTCATCCAACTGCATCAATACTAAGAAAAACTTAACCAATACTAAAAACACATTAATGTGTGACTAGGAATATAATTATTATACCACATTTCATGTGGTATTTTCATCACATTAAAAAAGTGGGATATAAAATGCACAACTTAAATTGATTTCCTGTCAGCACTGTAGTATGTCCCCATGAGACTAGACGGCCACTGATGGGAAAAGTATGAGTCTGCTCTCTTTAACTGGGTGGGCTATTACAGCTTTTATTCTCAAGTCCTGCCCTGCTTGGTTGGAGCCCGTCCCGATCGCTCGCCCGTGCCAGAGAGACCCCAGCCACGCCCAAGTGGGGGCTTTTCCCCCAGGGGGCAGGGTTCAGTGGCAGGGACAAGACACCACCCAACCAGGGAGAAGTGGCAGTGGAAGAGTTAGGTTACAGATGAGTAAGGAAAAACTACATGATACAGATTAACAAATACGATAAAACATAATATAAACCAAATTACCGCATCACAACACAACATGATTAAAACTTGATGACTTGCAGGTAAAGTGCTTTGAGCTAATCTCTCATACATGGATTGCAAACCTAGCTTTGACAAGGATCATCTGAGATAAGGTAAAAAAATAGTTTGCCAAATAATATACTGAGCAATATAATAAAGAATATTGTTGTAAAGGGAAGCAATCACTTTACTAATTAGTTCTCACAACTTCTTAAATTGCAATTGAACTTCTGAGTGTCATTTACTATTATTCAAAATAATTCAATTAATTATTAAAAATATTTAATCTAATTTAACCTCAAGGCATATCTTGTATACCTTTAAGACAGACAGAATTAGTCATAATGTATCCCACCTTGTTCTATTGCCTGAAATCTCCTTGAAACTTTTCTTTTCTGCAAGCTAAGCTCTCCCCTCCAAGATCCCTGCTGGTCATCCTCACCCTGCCCACCATGTGTCTTTCTGGCTGTTGTTGACAATCTATTTTTGTGTTATTCCTACTGAGAGACTGACTTCTAATCTACTGCATCCTTCCTTTGTGTATCTCACTCGTACTTTATATTTCTTCTCTTTTTCATTGGGTATCACCTGTGTCTGAGTCAAAGGTCTTTCCATATTCCCCTGGTACCAGTGGCCCTTGAGGTGTTCCAATTGCACCATCCCTTTTCATCTTTAGTTTCCCAAGTGACACTGTCCCAGATCTTTAGCTGATTTCTGTAAGCAGTGCCTTGGACTGCTGATGCCTTTTACCATTGGCTGTGAGGGAAGAAATTACCAAGAAGGAAACTGTCATCATTAATATCTCTTAGCAGTCCTGTTTTTCCAAGAACATAATGCCCATCAAATCCTTATCAGCTGCTGCTGTGAGCTAGTTTTCCAGGGATTTTTTTTTTTTTTTTTTTTTTTTTCCTCTCATGACAGTGGGGACTGATTTTTTACCCCTGCCCTAAGATAATAAATGATTTTTAATTTTAACTTTCTCATATTTCACTCTAGTCATCTGATCTAATGATTGTGACAAGCAGAAACAAGCGAACTGAATCTTTCCTGGTATCCTGTTTCCTGAAAGATGCATCTGATCTGCAAGACCTAGTGCTAAAAATAGTCTTGAATCATGAACAAACATGGAGCTGGTGCTTTACCCACTAACATATCCAAGCATTGGTGGACTTTACGATGTTTACTACTATATTCCCCTGACTCTTTGGATAACTGTGGGCTCTCCAATGTGCCCCTGATTATAAACTCTAATACAAAGAGCAAACATATCAATAGTCACTCAACATATTGCATAATTTTTTCATTAACACAAGTTCAAACTCTTTGTGCACATCTTCTTCAAAGAACTATACAGCTTAATGTGCAGCTACTTAACTCCCTATTTACTATAAATATCTATGGCAGCTGGTAGCAAACCTTTTTTGACTTAAAGGTTCTGGCTCTTACAGTTTTATATAATAGCAAAAAAAAAAAAAAAAAATTCTTCATAGTTTCAGAAAAGAAAAAAAACTGTTTTGTAAGAATGCCCACTCTTTTTAAAGAACAACTATGATTCCATCAAATTATCAACAGGTGAATTTCTATATTTACTACATTATCATCTTCATAGCCTTGACACCTTGAACATGTCATGAGGTGGGATATTTTCCCAACACATGAAAAGTGTTGGGCTCAAAGCAAAGCAAACTCAGAGGTTTCTTCAGTAATTTCATCCCTGGGCACAAGGCTGGCCCCATTGTTCAGAAGGCAGCCAGAGCCTGTCAGCATGGCTGCAAACTGCTGTGTTTTCTGTACTGAGAGAAGATTGCAGGGACAGAAAGGGGGGATGAGGAAATGGAGCAGAGGCTGCTCTTCAGCACGATTAATCCGATTACACTGTGTGAACTTAAATACTGAACCAAGTTCTCAGTTAAATGTATGAAAGCAGGAAGGGGCCACTCCAGTGAGAAGCTGTGTATCTGGAGTACAGTGTCCTTGTGCCCCATCTTCAGGATGCCCGTGAAGATGCATGTGAGACTCAATTTAAGACCATTCATGAGAATTAGGAGATTGCTCCCACAGGATAGTTAATAATTGCTGGGTAGGTGGTAAAGATCAGGTGCAACCAAATTAAAAAATCCTTATACTGCTGTGCTCAGCCAGTGTTAGTACCATGATTTAGATGGATTATTGTAAAAACCGAACCAATCAAACAAACCCAACACTCACACACTGCACTGCCACAGCAGGCCGCTATGGTGATGCTGTGTACTTTCCCTCAGAGTGTGAGAAATCTAGTCTATCAACACAGTCAAGATCAGCTGGTGTGAAACTCCAGGGAATATCTGGCTACTTACTCTGGTTCTGTGAGGGGAGTTGTCTCATTTGGCTCATTTACTGGACTCCCATCTTCATGGTTGGTAATTCTTTCATCTTCTGTTCTCATTTCCACTATTGGCTCTTTTGATCCATCTTTCCTAAAAATTATTAAAAGAGTTTTAGTCTATTATCATCCCATTAACTACATACATTGCACATAATAAATTACTAAGATCTCTTCTCTCAAAAGTTGGCAAAGAAAAGGCAGAACCAATTATCAGTGACTAACACCACCAACATTTAACAGTGTGTTCTCAATTCCTTGAAGTCTTGAAAGCATCTTGTATCCATGGTTACTTCCTTACCTCTGTAAACATGATGAATTAGCATCTCAAAAGAGCATTTTGTTTATGACTAGTAATAAGGCAACAGCATCTTCTGAGAGTAGATGTAAACTTCCATAACCTAGTATACTAATGATAGGACTCGATGCCTAGTTATACTTGAACTTTTCTGGCAGTGTTAAAGAGACATTATCTGAGTATATACACCACAAAAGTGTGATTTACACTCCTGAGATTGTGACAACCCCAGCTGCCATTGATGCAAAAGCCCTTGTGTGGTAAAAATTTAAGCTCTTCTGATTTTGCTGGTAGAAGAAACTGTGTCTGCATCATATTCCCCCCATTTTAGGAACAACTGCTAGTCTCTCACAAGTAAATAAATGTATAAATATTGTGCTAATTAGGCAATGAATTATAAGGGATATGGAGCAGCGAGTATTATCATTACGACTTTGATGGTAACCAAGGAATCATAGAATAGTTTGGGTTGGAAGGGACATTTACAGGTCATCCGGTCCAATGCCACTGCAACCAACATCTTTACAAATCAGGTTCCTCAGACCTTCATTCAACCTGACCTTGAGTGTTCCCAGGAAAGGGGTGTCTACTACCTCTCTGGGCAACTTGCTCCATTGTTTCATCATCCTCATTGTAACATAATTTTCCTCATGTCCATTCTAAATCAAAACTCTCACTTCGAAACTGTCATCCCTTATCTTTGTAAAATGTCTGTTCCCATCTTTTTCATAAACTCCCTTTCAAAAGGATGCAAAAAAGTCTCACTAGAGCCTTTTATATATACTTGCTAAATAGTATTATATATATATATATACTTACTAAATAGTATTAATTAACTTGTATACAATTTTACTATTGAAAGGTAGATCAGATGTATAGACATATACATACCTATCTATTTTATATATGTACATGTTTATTTATTCATTTATTTATTTATTTATTTATTTTCAAAAATAAAAAAATCTCTTTTGATGCAATATTCTTCCTATATCCTGGAACAGCATCTGCTGCAGTCTACAGAGGGTAACTGACTTATAGATGGGTAAATGACTTACAGATGTACAATCATTTTTATAGTTAACAGATTATTTTCTGGACTGGAATGTTCTAGGGAGCTGTTAGACTGCCATCGGCCACACCAAAAACCTGGCTAAATTCTTCTCTAATTCATATCTCACATTTTCATATTGTTTCTTCAAGATAATGGATAAACCAGGCTTTTGCAACAGTAAGTATCAGGGAAACTCTACTGTCCTCTGACAGGTATCCTTACGTGTTGTAGTGCATTATTTAGTTTTATGTTGTTATTTCATTTTTATATTGGGTTTTGTAATCTATGTTTCTTCTGTATGACACTGTTCCCTTGGAAAATGTATCACGTGGTTTGTCCCTGCTCCTTTTCCCCACCCATCCTCCCATGCTGAAATGTAATCCAAATCTGTTCCACTCCCACCTTATCCCTGATTGGGTAGTGGCTTGTCCCTTCCACCCAGGGAAAAAACCATGAGACCATGTGGAAATCTTGCTCTTGGGACCAGGACAGGGATGGGAACTGGACTGGGCTCCTGACCCTGCGGGGGCAGGAGCAGAGACTGAATAAAGCCTTGATTCCCCGTGGACCAAGGGCAGACTCTTTCCTTTTGCCATCGATGGGGACATGCTCTCTCTAAAGAAAAAGGTTTGCAGCTTCTGGGATTTTTGGGACCCTGAAGGGAAAATTCCTTCCAGCATGGATTCTCTCTCAAGCTAACCAAGGCAAAAACTGAGCATGGGCTCTGAGGGAGAGAAGGCCAAGGCAGGAAGGCATTTTCCCTTCAGGGTCCCAAAAGATCCCAGAGGCTGCAAACCTTTCCCCCCATCTTAGTGCTCCCCAAGATAGTTTCAGTTCTGTGGGGGGATCACAAGATGGTGGAGACTCCTTTGTTCCCCAAAATGGCAGAGGCCATGTGCTCCCAAGCCATGAGGAGCTTCTTTCTTTGTCTGTCCTCCTTTCCACAATCCCTTTTGCAATCCCTTCCCCTCCCAAGACCCCTCCTTCCCTTCGGTGCTGCCCCCGGCACCGCCCTCTCCTCCAACTCCGTACCCTACCCTCAAACCACCCGCCTTTTGACTCAAGCCTCCAGCCCCTCCCTGCCCCTGGTTCCCACGGTTTCCCCGACCACAATCCCAGTTCCCACACCCCAGAGGAGAGGGAGGGGGGAGCCGGGAACTGATCCCGACTTTTCTGCTACTCCTGTCACATATCAAGAACATCTATGTGGTGATGGTGAATGAGTCTCAGCACTCAAGCAGGCTCAGGAAATTCCTTTAGCTGTTTTGGAGTGCATTAAAGATGCTGTTTCCAAAGCATTCTTCTCAATGCAGCCCGATGGGCCTTTCCAACCTTACAGTAAAATAAAGCAGCTTCCATCAGAACCTTTTGTAGCATTTGTGGAGTGATTAACCAGAGCTGTCAAGTTACAGGTTAAGAAAGAAGGAGCCCAAGAACAGGTCTGGGAGGAAATGGTGCTGACCAATGCAAACGAACAGTATAAGGCAGTCATCCTCAGCCTGCCCATGGAACCGGCTCCGACCTTAGATGACATGCTCCAGGTGTGTGCCAGGAAGGTTCCCTTCATGACAGCTCACCAAAGCCACGGTTCCAGAGATGCATTCAAGCCACCACAAGAAGCTGCTGCTGCAGACGCCATGCCTCCTGTGCCTGTGCCATGGCCGCCGCCCAAGAGAGAACAAGGTGTCTCCTGTGTGATCAGGCTGGACATTGGGCATCTCAATGCCCTTTAAAGAGACAATTTCTGGACTTTTGGGACAATGGAGCGGAGGGTCTCGGAGACCCAAAGAGAATCTTTCAAAAAAACTAAAAGACGAGTGCCGGCTTGCCCAGCGTGCTGACATAAATGGGGCAAGTCCAAGGAGTGGGGAGAAAAATCTGGAAAATGCAAATGTTAAATTAACTAATCCTGCTTTAACCAGTTCTGCCTTTCAACAGAAGTCACTGGATGTGATGGTAAAAGATCCAGCGACTGGGGAAACAGAGGGTCCTCATGATCTGGTCACCTGGGGTCATGGGTACGCCTATATGTCCACTCCCCCAGGTCTCAAGTGGGTGCCAGCTGAGTGGGTGAAACCTTTCATCCCTTAAAGTGCAAAGCCACCTGCAGAGGCCCCACAAGTGGCCATTGCTGCCTGGAGGACGAAAAATCGCTGAACCCTCTCCTTCTAATTATCCTTTTCCCTTAACAGTGTTTTTTTTCTGGACAGTTTGTTTGCACTAGATGTCATTTTTCATTTTTCAGCTTTAAAGGTACTCAAGATTTGAACTCTGAGCATCTCCCATGGACTAAGGACTCTTCCTCCTTCTCAATTTGATAAGAAAGAGGGAGACGTTGTAGTGCATTATTTGGTTTTATATTGTATTTCATTTTTATATTGAGTTTTGTAATGGTTTCTTCTGTATGACACTGTTCCCTTGGAAAATGTATCACGTGGTTTGTCCCTGCTCCTTTTCCCCGCCCATCCTCCCATGCTGAAATGTAATCCAAATCTGTTCCACTCCCACCTTATCCTTGATTAAGTAATAGCTTGTCCCTGCCTCTAGCCCCTTCCACCCAGGGGAAAAAAACATGGGACCATGTGGAAATCTCGCTCTTGGGATCAGGACAGGGATGGGAACTGGACTGGGCTCCTGACCCTGCGGGGGCAGGAGCAGAGACTGAATAAAGCCTTGATTCCCCCTGGAGCAAGGGTAGACACTTTCCTTTTGCCATCAATGGGGACCTGCTCTCTTTAAAGAAAAAGGTTTGCAGCTTCTGGGATCTTTTGGGACCCTGAAGGGAAAATTCCTTCCAGCATGGATTCTCTCTCATGCTAGCCGAGGCAAAAACGGAGCACAGGCTTCAAGGGAGAGAGAGCCACGACACTTACGGAAAATCTTTGCAGGTTAGTAAGAATTTAGCCCAGATAGAGAAATGGTTTAGAGAAGAATCAATAGGTAGAAGAAGTCTAAAAGATTTCTGTCTATTAAAAAACCACCAAAATTTCATGTGCTTATTTATCTCTGCAAATGACTTTTAAGATATACAAATGGATACAAAGCTCATTTTGGTAGATGATGCACTTAACTTTCATGGCTACCTTATAGCTGAGAAAATATCAGGGACCTGAATTAGACTGGTGGATGGATTGGTGAGTTCTTCTTGGTTTGTTGATACATCTACAGTCTTTCAAACAGTATTGCATGACAAAAAGACTAAAAAAGATGTTATTTATGACCAGCAATCATGTATGGTTACACAAGGTACAAATGGTAATATTTCAAATGCTAAAGAAGGGAAAGTGATTTGTAGGAAATCCATTATGTCATGGATGTCTGTATGTTACACGGATTGTATCATTGTCATTCATTACATATAGAACATAATTATTTACTATTATTTATTATCTATCTATATCTATATCTATATCTATATCTATATCTATATCTATATCTATATCTAATCTACCTCTATCTATATCCTGCAATCTAAATGACACTAAGAACCATATCATAAACCAAAAATCCAGAATGCAAACTAGCATATTTAAACCGAAAATGTCAGTGAATTTTAGGAATATCAGTTGCCATTATATAAATTTAAATGTTGACTCTTCAAATCTGTCCTGGAAGTTTAGTCTGACAGTTTATTAATGCAGAGAGTAGGCCAAAATAAGAACTGCTCCAAATATTTTAAGGTCTGTCTGACTGAAGACCACTCTGACCAGTAAAGAAATATGATTAAATAACATAGTTGATCTTGCAAAAGAAGTGCAACAGAAAAATTATTATCAAGTGACCACTTCAATATTTTTTGGGACAGCATGGAGTGGCATTTGATTATAAGATGTTGATAACAAGCTATAAACTGCTGTCAAGTGGCATTTCCAACTTTATCTCCCTATGACCTTCTCATTCAGGAAGGTCTGAACGCCAATATATAGTTGGCCACTCCTTGAATGGGAAACTAAAGCATAAACTGAAGGGCTGTGCTCAGTAGGAAAGTACAGGTGAGTCAGTGCCAGAAGCTTCACATCTTGGTTCTATTGATTCAGACAGGCTGGCCTCACACAATGGAAAAAAAAACACTGCTAGTCTTTCTCTCACTGTCAGATGAGGAGAATTAGGAAGCACCTATTTTATGTCATATACTTCTATTTAGAAGCATTATTTGATATACATACAGTTGTGTTCTCTCACAACTGGTTTCGCTCTGTGGAGTTGTCTCTGAAATGGTATTTAAGAAGGACCCAACCAAGACATTTAGTCAGGTTACATAAGAAAGATACAGCCTGAAACCAAACAGCCAGAATTAAACCCCAAAAAGGCACTTACCTCCACTACTGGCAATGGAGACACCTGCTCACCTATGAATAATGAGGTCTGCAAGATCTAGTGTGCTCTACATCTATCTGAAGATGGATGGGATCTAGGAAGCTGAAGGACAATGAACTGCAAGGCCTGACTATTGGGAGAGGAACATACCAGTTGGACCAGCAAATGTTATTTAAACCACATGCAGACAGCATTCTCACAAATATTACAATGCAGGTGTAAGTTGCCTACCTGATGAACAGGATGAGGTAATTACACTTTTTCTTGTAAAAAAAGAGAATTGTTTCAAATGAAGGTCCATAAGTTATCTTATTTCCAGTTTACCTATTGAAAACTCAATAAATCTCTTAAATGTGATTATTTTATGTAATCAGTACTTGAACTGTTTTGCCAGGGATCTCACTATCCACTCTAATAATTTAAGAGATCATATTTTCACATCAATGATCAGTTCATTCACATTTGTGTGATGGAGTAGCCACTACAGAAGAGCATTTATGAGAATCAGTATTGTTTATTTCCCACTCATGTTAGCAATCATTGGCTGTTGCTATGAAGAACAATAATTCACCACCATTTCACTCACATTCAACTCAGCACTCCTATTTAAAAAAAAAAAAAAAAAAAAAAAAAAAAAAAAAAAAAAAAAAAAAAAATCAGCAAGACCTTTCATTCCTAAAGTCTACAGACAAGAATCAAGATTTTCCATCAAATACTATACCTAAGAAGAAAAACTCTCTCACGGATTTTCTATAATACCATGTCCTTCACTCCTGGATTTACTGGCACTGTTACAGCCATAGGCCAGGTTTTTGGATGTTAGCAGCTCAAAGATGGATTTGCAGAAATGGAGTTACAATCATCCATTACCTTCTTCTCATGAACCAAATCTGTGTCCACAAGTAGTAATGAATTACAATTGATTTCCTTTGTGTCAAATGGGACAAAGAGGTCATCCTAAACTGAGCTACAGGATTTTCCTTTTTTGTGTCTCAACTTTTCTTTTAAAGGCAATAAAAAACTCTACAAACTTCAGAGGAACACTATTCCAGGTAGTAGAAGCATTTTATTAATGCTCTTTGTGGCACCACAAGATGGCCATAAAGTTAATTATGACAGCCAAATTTTTCTTTTAAGGATGTTTCCACACGTGATTAATACTCACAAGTAAGCAGCTTTTCCTTCTTCCAGTTCTTTACTTTTTCCACTTGAGCCACTCTTTTTCCCACAGATCCTCCTGGTGATGCACATGAGTAATCCACATTGTCGTACAAAGAAGCAGCTAACATCAGTCACTACCAGGATTAACAAAAGGGCTGCCACTCCCAGGCCAATGACAGCACCAAGTCCAAGACCATTAAAGAGAGTGTCTTGAAGGAAAGAAAATTAAGACTTATTAATAACACTAATCCTAAAATATCATTCTCTAAGCTGTTGGTCAGGAGAGTAAAGAATTTTAGGAATTAACCATTCAGAAATTATTGGAAATAAGCAGTCCTGATGATTAACCATATATAGTACCTGATTAAAATCACAAAAACCTGCATTTCTTTTGCATAATATTTTCCCATTGCCAAAATTCCAGAAAGTTCACAGACCATAAATGGCATTACTTAATAGCCAATAATATCACATCTTAACATTCCATGACTAAGGGTATCAATAATCAGCCTAAGGAAACTATTTTCAGTGTTCAACATGAACATTGGTATAAGTTGTCTTTTCTACATTTCAATTACAATTAATTAGCATTGGTGCTAAGCAGAATTACTGAAAGGTTTAAGAGACTGACAAATCAATATTTATTCTTGTAATTTCCTGAATTAAAATAAAGTGAAAAACAACTTAATTCAAGCTATTTAATCTGCTAACAGTTGCACACACTTAGTCTTAAATAATTTAATATGGAGGAATATATGCGTATCATCAAATGATTATAGGGTTAGGACCTCATCTTGTTTAGTCTTGTACCTTGAAAACGCAATCATACACTTGAAAATAAACATATTCCACACCTGATCTTCTTTCTGTATTTGAATTACAAGAGCTGATGTTTAGCTAATTTTACTTCACAAATCACAAAAAATATTTTAATGTTTTGCCTCGCTTTATATTCCCATGACAGCAATGATACAAACCCTTTTGAATACTGTGATTCTCAGGAGTCTGTGAACTCAGATGAGGTTTAGACAGGTGAGGATTTTTATCTGATCATTATCTAGGGAGAAAAAACCTATCTCAGTAAAGACACATGCACCCAGCTAATTCAAGAAGATGCCAAACTAGCTCAGAAATTGGCCAGTGGCAATTTCCTGGTGTGAGGCCATGCTGAGTAAACCCCAGGGGATTGGAACTGGGCGTGTTTGCCCTTGGGTGTTGCACACTAGCATTGCTTCCCTGGAGCTCCCATGCCCTGGAGCGGTGCCTGAGTTGGCACCTCTCACTGGGACATTTCCATCTGCTGCTCTGCCTGCTGCCAAAATAGGAGCAAGATTATTCTGACCTGGATATTACTTGAATACTGTTGTAACAGACACCAAACCATTATATAATGTAACACGATATAAATATTCTAATTGGGTTACTAATATCATCTTCCTCTTCTTTTCCAACTCCCCTGTACACTGTAGATGTTTTCAGATTAAGCACAGCATTTAAGCTTTCATATTTCTGCTTAAATAATTTTAGTGATAATATCTTTACCACTTCAAATGTAATTTCAAAGTTATTCTAAATCAATAAATATATATTCATTTTCTAGTCTTTCTTTAGAGCTCTAAAATGGAATTTTTTTTTTTTTTTTCCAAAGGAAGGGGCACGTTTTACTTCTTAAGCAATTGACTTGTTTATTGTATGGGTTGCTTTGTTACAGAAATGATCTTCATAATATTATTATACAAGTTAGAATTCCATGTCTATATTTCCATGGATGGATAAGCAGAAAACAGAGAGATATTATTTCAAAGTTATTTTCCTTTGTTCAGAGAGACTTAAAACCCAATACATAAATTAGAAAAATAATGGTGCAGCAATTAAATGATGTATCATTTATGCATTTCCCCATCAGCAATGTTGGAAGTTGACATTTTAATTTTTTTTTTCCTTTTTTAAAAACACCATTCCTACTTAAATATTTCTTACACTTTCTGATATATCTTCCAAAACTCACTTTATCCCTATATCCACCCACATATTTGGTGAATTCTTTTGTAACCTTCGATAATTTTTGTTCATCAGAATGAACTGTAAGGAAGATATAAGTAGTTGTATAATTCCAGTTTATTAAAAAGCTCATATATTTCAATTGTTACAATAAGAGTAAATTCCATAGTCAGGTTTAGAGACTTAATACAATGAATCTCTGTACTTTATCAGCCACCAACTAGAACATAAAGGAGAAAAATCAGGGTCATTTAATGTAAGTTTTGAAAGAAATTAAGTGTTTTTTTCTCATTTAGTTTTAGGAGTTTTTTTCTTAATGAAATATTAAGAAGTTTTTACTATGAAGAGATATATTTTCCACTGATGTTCAACAGCACTTTCCTTGGAACATTGTGAAATGGCAAGGTTCCCATTCTAATTGAATGTAATTCAGGGACAGAAATGTCTACATATTATCTTCACTGGCAAGTGAAGGAAATGTTTACAGTCACAATATTGCTTCTTTGTATAATATTTGCCACAGTTGTGTGGGACACTGTTCTGCATTTTTAATTTTGTTCATATGGGTGAGATATCTGAGATACCTGAGATATCTGGCTGACGCATATTTCTCCATCTCTTCATGGTTGATGGTTTCCTTTACATTTAGCATTCCCCATGTTTACTGCTGTTCCACCAGTCTCAAGTAATTTTTTCTTCCTAATTAAAACCTTTTTGTTCCTGCAGGTTTCTGTTTTGTAAGTCTGATTTCTTAAAAGTGTAAAGATTTTTCCAACATTTCTCTCCTTTATCTCCCGCACCCCAAAGAGTGATAGGAATGTGGCCAAATCCAGTGATAGGGTGAGAAACATGGCTATAATCTGCCTTCTCAACTGTCTGAGGAGCCTGTTTACTTCTGAAAACATATAGAAACTAGACTGTCTTGTTAATCTGTGTTATGGTTTATTGTTAATCTTAATGAAAACATACAAAATTATTTTTTAGAAGTTCATCTGTGGCTTAATTCTGTTCTTTCTTAAATTGCTTTGATTTTATACTTGCTTATCTGCTCCCACCAAAGTCAGCTGCAAAACTAATCCCAATAACTATTAAAGCAGATTAAGGCCTCTCCTCACTGGTTTCAAAAATCATATCCTAACATACATCTAATTTTTTTTTAAAAAAGTGATTTCTTTCTTTATATATTATGACATCAACAGAAGTTCTAATTCTGTGACTGGATGAAATATTAATGTCATACTGCAAAAAACATTCCACCAACTTTGAAAAGCAACTTTGTTATCAAAAAGTGTTGCCTTAAATTATATTAAATTATTTTTATTGTTATTATTATTTCATTAAATAAGCTATTTTAAATATTTGGGGTTTTTACAGTTTCCCCCAGTATGTACCAAACAAACTCAAAATAGTAGCTCTACTTTGTGCTCTTAAAAAAAAAAAAAAAAAAAGTATAAGTTCCATAGGTCTCAATGAATTTTAATTAGAATTTGTTAAAAATATGCTAAATTTAAAAGGATATGGTTTTGTTATACAGAATGTGGCATAAAAGATGTAACACCTTGCCATGATGAAGAAGGAAACTGACAACTTTAAACACATTTTTTAAATTTACTTCTTCAAATAAGTGCTCATCAATGAATACTTATAGAAATAAGATTAAAAAACTTTCAAGAATGTAAAAATAAATTTTAAAAAATCCCAAAGCATGTTTCTTCAAATGCCATTGAATTTTTTTGCAATTTTCAAGTTCTCTCTTATTGAATAAGTTATGTTTCTAATGATTTCTAATGAGATAATTGAAAATTTTTGCAGGAATCCTTATTTGATAAGAAAGAAGAATGAAGAGCTTTGGCAAGTAAAACAGAATTTTCCAGTGAAAAGAACTATGTGAAAAGATTAATTTTCTGGACTCTCAAATTGAAATACTGCACTGGGTCATGGCAGGAAAAGAAGCATTCTTGCTTATCAAGTTGAACTACACTTTTGTATTGACCCTTAAAAAGATGCCCAAGCATGACAGTGATTTCTGCAATGCCTCTGAATATTGTCTTTTATATCTGATTTCCTAGACTCAATATCTTACAAAATACATATACTTATTCAAAAGCTTTAAAAAGACAGAAAATATAGGTCTTAAAATTTTGTATTCATTGATGAGCATTGAAATAAATTTTAGTGTAGTTTCAAAAAATTAAATGGCTCTATAACTTTTTCTACCGGTTAACAGTAAAACAGTGGCAGGCCATGACCAAAAGAAGTAAAGAGCCAATGATCCCTTCCCTCTACCCAAAGAAGCTCCAATACTTTGGCTGCCACATCCAGAGCTGCATGACCTGTTTTTAGCAATTTAAATCAATAAAACTTTTCTTCTGAGCCAGGTAAGTGCCTAGAAGCATCATGTGTTCCTTCAAATGAAATAAACAAATCACTACCTTTGCAACATCAGCTTGCAAGAAATCGTTAGGATTATATGCAGCATCTACTGGAGGACAGTGTGATGCAAAAGAGAATGTGACAGTAAGGAACATTCTTTGCTATCCCATTCCTTAATGGGATAGAAGATGCTAAAAAGGCTGTAATCGATGTTAATTGTAATGCTTTTTCTTCCTCAGTGTTTTTTCCTATAAATCTCGGCTAGGACAGATACTGATGAGGGGCAGTGGACAAGCACATGGATGTGTGCTCTAAGTTGCACAACTGATTAATATTTTCTGACAGATACACTTGACATAAAATTTTGAAAAATAAGGGGACAGTACTACTGGCTTCCTCTACCTTTCTTCTACTCATAAGTGACAGATCTTCATTGTCTCCCATCTCTAATGAAGTCTGAGCTGGAGTGAGTCAGGGGAGCCTTGTGATGCCATCAGGACTATCATTTATACAGATGTGAGCTACTGAAATAAGTGTGTCTAAAAGGTTGTACTTTTCTGATGCTTATCTAAGTGAAGGATTTTTTCTTCATTATGGCTGAGATCCTCTTGCCAACAAGTTTTCTGAAATGGATTTTTGCCTTTAAATTTCACAGGAAAATGTCTTGAATTATGATTTTCTCAGGATACTGAGTAAGTAGGACTTGAGTTCTCATTTACTCTAATGGCCTTTTTCAACATTTTTCATAGGAAAGTGTCTTAATAGACATACATGCAATAGCTAAATAAAAGAAATGTAATATAAATAGCAGTTTGAGTGTTTCTGGCAATAGTGTCTTGTCCATGACCATTGAGGGGTAACAAGGGAAAGGACAGAAAAACACCATTTCTTTACTAGAAAAAGCATATTGTGTTGAGAAAATGTTCTCTGCAGTTGTCATTTACTAATTTTTAAGCAAAGTTTTAAAAAGAGATCCTTTGCAAAATCAAACTATCCCCAAGCAGACTGCAGGAACATTTCTAATATGCCTAATGAGTTAGCCAGTTACAGCTACTGCTGCTTTTTCCTTGTATTCACTCAGTCATCATAGTAAAGGATATTTTTTAGCATTGTCTCCTTCCATGGGAAACCCCAGAAAAAATGCAAGCAGAGAGATCCCACTCCTCCTGTGCCTTGAGAGGGAAAGACTGCACTGTAGGTTCATGGCATCAGCATGGCACACCGGTTTTGGTTTTCAATAGACTTGGGAAAATAAATTTATGTGTCCCAGTTTCCTTGACTCAAACTGACAGCAGATTTACTGAACATGTTTCTTGGAGAAGTTTTTTAAGAACCTCTGCAGATTAATTAAGATTGATGTGAGAATTGAGAACATACAGTTGTGTTGTTCCAGTATTGCTATTACATAAAAGGATAAATTATTTTAATTTCTTCATTTAGGAGAATTCAAAATCATGACATCCACATACCACAGAGACATGGGATTTTTTTGCATCTTTATAGTGGATGACAACTATAAGTAGAGTATTGTAGCAAGGAGGTCTGAAAAAGAGTCAAACTATCTTGGGATTTAAATTGAGAGAATATTTCACATTTGACAGGGTTTTTTAAGATGTATGTAAATTCAAGTCTTAAAAAGTAATACTTAGAATAGTACCTTAAATATATAATTATTTTATAGCATTAGCTACAAAAAGAGCAGTTTAATATTATAAGTGCTGCCAGTATATGGTGCATGCTTTTACTTTAAAATGTTTGACTGCTACAACTGCAACTTCCAGCAGAGTCTTTCTTGGTAGGATATAGCTTATCCCAGTATTAAAACATCTGCCTTTGGGGATACAACTTCAAACAGGCAGATTGTATCA
Source organism: Tachycineta bicolor (assembly GCA_025960845.1). Taxonomy (NCBI): domain Eukaryota; kingdom Metazoa; phylum Chordata; class Aves; order Passeriformes; family Hirundinidae; genus Tachycineta; species Tachycineta bicolor. Next base: position 1,583,405 of record JANEHK010000071.1, on the reverse strand, counting down.
GAATGGATTGAGCTCAGGGTGCATATTTACACAGACATTGCACATACTTGTTTTACTAGTGCAGTTGCATGGCAGCCACGTAATATGAACCAAACCTAAAATTCACAAATTCTAATTTTAGTGACTTTGATGTTTGTGGTGATTTTTTTGTTTACTTGTTTGTTTGTTTGCTTGTTTTTGTTTAATTCTGTTTCTTTTTTGTTTGTTGGTTGGTTTGGTTTGGTTGTTGGTTTTGGGTTTTTGTTTGCTTGGGGTTTCTTTCATATTCACTATTGGAAAAAACACTAGAAAAAAAATACACATACAATGTTAAAAACATCTCTTCAGATACAAAATACATCATGTAGATAGTACAAGAAAAAAAGAGCATTTATCAGCAATAAAGAAAATAGAGATAGAAATGCTTTAAGTAAATTTTCTTTATTATGAAAAATGAAGACAGAAACTGCATGAACTAAAAAGAATTTTGAACAACAGATGAAAGACACAAAGTTACATACATTTCTTGACATTGTGTTTGGAAAGGTTCTGGAGGACATCACAGTTACACCATGCACACATTCTTCAGGGAGAAAGCAGAGATGACAACAGGTGCAGCATGCATGAAAAATCAGTGGAGCAAAATGGTAGGAAATTATGAACAAGTTAAAAATAAGCAATGTTTCACAAATTAAAATTAACTACTTTAAATCCAGGGCTTTTTTCCTTGCCTTTCACACTGTTTTTGAAAACAGAAACAGATGTTGCAGTGTATCCAATATTTTTCACAGAATTAGTTTTTATTACATTGTATGTATTTTCATTTGTAATTCTGTTGGAAATATACACTGAGAAAGATTTACTTTGCTTCTATTATGGGGACTTAATACATGCATGGGGACTTAAAATTTTATGTAAATAAAATATGCACTAGAAATTGCCTCTACAAAAATGTTAAACATGTAAAATAAATATACAGAACTGTTAATAAGAACATCATCCAACCTAATGATAGTATGGCGGCAAGCCATACTACCACAGCTTCTTGGGACTTCAGACCCTATAATAAATGAACAAAACTGGATATTCCTACCTCAATTTCTTGCTCTAGTTGTAAAACATCTAAACTTAGCATAGCTCTCAAGTATACAGCTTATATACAGGTACAGTTTCTAAACAGGCAAGTTTGGTTGATCTCTACACTTGGTGTTTGATGCTATCCAGCTTTATATTAAGATGTCATTGACATTCAGGGAAAAGGTGATCTTCCATCGCTTATACATTATGTCTGACAAATAACTAGCAATTGAAAACTGAACATTCCTTATATGCCTGAAGAAAATGAATTAATTAAGTAAATGTGATAAGCAAAAATGAGCCCTAAATGAAGGAAAGATTTCAGTTATGCCATTATAGACCTCAGAAGCTACATCTCTATATAATATTCAACTTGCATCCTAAAAGTAATGTTTTCTTTTTTTTCTTTGCTTCTAAAATTCCTAAAAAAATGAACAATCAGAAATCATCAACATACTGAACAATAGATAGAGACTTGGCCACTATTAACACAATCACAAATTGCATACAAATCTCCATTATGTCTTAAAAAAAGAAAAGAAACAAAAACAAAAAACAAACAACAACAACAACAACAAAAACCCAAACCAACCCAAACCCCAAAAAACCCTATTTTTCAGGCTTAATTAGTTAACTTCACATCTGCATACACATTTAAGTGGTGCCTATTCAGGTTTCCATGATGAAAAGAGAGTACATGGTAAGACCCTGAAAACTGACTGAGAATGTCATAAGGCTAGGTGTATAATTAAACTACCATATCTGTTAATCTTTTAAATAACTATTACATGCATATCATATTTTTTGCACCAATGCTTTGTCTTATACTTTTACAAAATAATTAAATGGTATGTTATTTTTTTAATTTGGTAATAGTATGTTTTGTACACCTCACAAAACAACTCAGAAGTTATATTTTATTTCCAATGTTTGCAATATGCATGTCTATTTCTGGGTAATATTTTTCCTATTTAGAGAAACAACAATTTGTATTCTAATAACCCTACTGCAGTAAATAAAGGGTCACTTTTGAAGTGGCATTATGTAAATACTTTGGTTTGTGAACAATTTTATATGTTAGGAACTTGTCAAAACTCTGGAAAGAGGAAAGACAACAAATAAAACCTGATTAGGAAAGAAGCCAGCCTTAGACTCTAAAGGTTGTATATCAGAACATTTTAAAAATAACGTTCCTTAGAGATATACTGCTATATCACAGAATAATCATTATCCTTTTTAAGTTTCTGTGGCACTAATTTGGACTTAAAGCATAAGATCAGCATAGAATATTTCAGGACTGTGGTCTTACAGACAGTTTAATATTAGCATTTCAAAATATGTGACAATGTTAAAAAATGTTAACATTTTACACTGTCAGTCATAAGACCTAAAATCTCTTTTACAATTTCAACATTTAAAGGAACAAATTTACTTATCAAACATTAAATACTAATGTCAGAAATATATTGAATTCAATTTGTGAAGAGATATTTATCATTTTAATAGAGTTTGAATTACAATTTTAAGCTGTTCAGTCTATACCTATGAATTATAATTTAATTTGAAAATGTCTCTGTTCATTTTTTTCTCATTCTTGTCTGTAAGAAGACAAGATTTCAAAATCTGAATATTCCCACAGATTGTACAAAATACTGTGAAATAACCTTGTTCTCATTGTTTTTAAAGATACAATTATGAAACACTCATAAGGAAAATAAATAAACAAAGCTGTATTAGTTATTCATTTGAGGAGATATATGGCAAACCAAGAAAGTTATCCTGTTCCACTTTTTCTTTCTTATTACAGAGGTTTGGGTCACTGCCCAGAACTGCCTGGATCTGCAGTCACATAATCCCCATAATATCGGTTTAACTCATTCTTTTTGGAATTTGATAGGAAGAGAAAGGCTAAAAGAAAAGGATCACCTTCAAAGTATTTGATAACCTCAGAATACAAAGCATAGAATAATTTAAATTGAAGCAGACCCCAAATTTCTCTCAATTAATGGAACAAATTTATATAGTTCCCAGCCAAAGCCAAGCTTTCAGTTGGAAAAACAGATAAGTGATCCAAATTTGTCTCTTTATCCCACTGGTATTGTGACACTGAGGATAAAAGCCAACTTGCCATTCATAATGTATATTTAGCTGCTAAAATTTCTCAAGGCTCTTCATTATCTCCTTCACAGTATGTTTGGAGAGTTCACAGTTGATCAGTCTCTGTGCCCTAATCCCTATCTTGTCTTCTTCTATACTTATCTGCAATGTTAGAATGACTTGCTAAGATAATAAACTATAACTGGTAAAGAGCTCTTCAAATGTCTTACCAGAATAGAAAAATGACATGGGAATTTTAATTTTTCTGCTTTTCTGCATACTTGTAGTAGTGTCCTGTCTTGCTTTATTTAAAAAAAAAAAAAAAAAAAAAAAAAAAAAAAAAAAAAAAAAAAAAAAGTGACAAATATGTGGAAGGTGAAAATATGAAAATATATTAGACAACACTCAATAGAATAGCATTAAAGTTTCAAATTCCAGAAAATTAGGAAAATACTAGGAAATACTGAGATCATATTGTCTGTGCAAACTTATAAACCCATTTCATTTTTCAGTTTTGAGACAATGTGTTACTCAAGACTCTTTAATCCAGTGGCAGGTGTTCATTAGTTTTGATTGGATCTGCAGTCTGGTTTTCTTTACTGTTCAGAACAGCAACTATGTGTCCACAAGAGAAGATTCTGTTCCCTCATGTTCATGCAGTGCCTGTCATACAGTGGGATCAGAATGCAAAAGGGATGTGACTGCAAAGAGAAGCCCTAGAAAGAAAATGCTGCTACCCTGGAGCAAAAGGGAGGCCCAGTGTTTGTGCATGACTGAGCTCCTGCAGACTGAAAAAGATCTTCCAGCAGTAGTTTGAAGTGTGTTTGTACTGTGGGTTTCTTTTCCCTTAGCATCTACTACAGTATCTACTTATTAAATATTAGCCAATCATCAGTTCTTGCGTGGTAAGTAGAGATACCCTTGCAGTATTGTTGTTTTGTTAATATAGAAGGCAATAGTGACAATAGAGGTTAAATCAAATATTTTTACTCTCTTGATTTTTGGAATGTTAAGGAAAAAAAAAAAAAAAAAATAAAACCTCTTGCAAAAGTTCCTGCCCAAGGTGATCCTTTCACTAAAAATAAATCTAGCATTAGCAACAGCACTTCTCCAAGTTATACTCAATTGAAAATATGTTCTCAGATCTGAAAGTTTTCGGTAACCTATGAGTAGGTAGCAATTCCAAATCCGCTGCAACATAGTTACTTGAAAAGCTTCATTAAAAATATTATCTAGCCTTCATTAGTTACATATATTGGTTTGATAAATCATTTAAAAAATAAACCGCATATATTGGAAGAACACCTACACAACTAAATTACAAAGTCAATACCTATTGTTTGTGCATGGAAAATGGGCTGTCTCCTGACTGATCCTAAATAGGAATCCAAAGTTTCATCTCCTATGAAATTAGAAGAGAAAATGTCTTTCTTTACCATAGTATGTCAGGCACTCATGAATGTAATTAATTTCCAAGTAATGTCATTACATTAAGTGAAAGTGACAGTACATAGTGGCAAGGGCCATGGATGGAATAGTGGCTTGACGTCACAGTGAGAGCTTTTCTGCAGATCACAATGAAACCAATGTTTTCTAGATGGCAATCTTTTCAATTCCAGCTACTTCATTACACTAAATATGTGAATTATTTTAAAAAGTACTTCTGTCAATAAATTAGTCTGTAGACTTGCACACATGCATCCTGAAGACATCCTACTTGTGACATAGTCCAATTTTCTAAAATGACTGTTAGCTGGTTTATATGAGAAGAGGTTTCATTAATGTTGACCTAAAGTAAAGACTTCCAAAAGTATTTCAAAACCAGCAAAAATCATCATAATCAATATTTATTGGAAATAAGAAAATTGTCTGAGTGAAGATATAAAGATACTTAAATCTGACCAATTGATTTCCAATTTGTAAGGTAATTTTTTTTAGATCCTAAAAGGTATGAACTATAAGGAATAAAAAAAAATCAACATACACAGTTAATTTATCAGGTTTGTTAAAATTAGTAACAATTTGAAGGGAACCACCTTAAAATAAATATTTAATTTTACCTTAGCTTTAAAGTGCATTGCTTTCTCAGGTTATTCTGTGTGCAACAGAGAAATGAATCGTACCCCTAGATAACAACATCAATTTTAAAATCAATTATGTAAAATAAAATATCTATATAGACTATTATTGAATAAAATATTTTTTCTGAGGTTTTACACACACTGCTGCAGCATTCATAAGCCATGCTTTTAATATGTAAAATACGAAAAAAATCCTTTTCCATTTTTACTACAGATTAGAATTGAACCCCTGGAGCTTCCAAGTCCAACAGATGCCATGAAATGAAATGTGGCACCTTTGCAGTCACAAGAAGTGACTTTGCTGGGTGAGGACCTTTTTTATGTGCTGAGGCATGGCAGTGGTGAGGCACAGAAAAAAGAATTTGAAATTAAACACTACCAACTAAAACAATTCATAAATAATTAGGTAGAGAAGACATGCTTGTTAAAATCCATTAGAAAGTACAAAACATGTCTATATTCACAGAACCATAGAATGGCCTGGGCTGGGAGGGGCCTTAAAGATCATCCAACTCTCTGCTGTGGGCAGAGACACCTTCCACTAGATCAGGTTTCTCAGAGCTCCATCCAGCCTGGACGTGAACAGTTTTTTATTAAGCATAAAGTTTTAAGTACCTTGTGTCAGGAACCAGTGCAAGGACAACCCCTTTCAAAGGTTTAATACAAAATGAAAATATTTTCCTGAAAGATGAATTGGTGGTGTACCTGGAAAGCCATGCCACTGACAGTGGCAAGGTCTCTGCATGGATTTCTTAAATCAAGATTAAGTTGAGAAAATAGAATCAAATCACATTGATCAAATTCAGTAAGTCAGATTCTTCATGTTCTGTCAGACTGGAGTGTCAAGCATTACCTGCTGAATTTTTCACAAAACTCACAAGGCTTCCAAAAGCCCAATGAAGAACTTTTTGCACACAGAGACTGAAGTAATTACACTATTTAGGATCTTGACTAGGCACAGAAATCTTGGAAGAGCTGTAGAAAAGTACGAATTTTTAAGATGTGTGTTTATTTTCCCACAAATAAAAAACCTAAGATAGATAGGAAGAATACAGATCTCTTGCCTTATCATCAACAGTATAAAAACATGCACCAGGAACTTATGACTGCAATGAAAGAGAAAACAGCAGCATTCAGCTGCAGGGACTGGCCTCCATTTTCACGTCTAGTAGCTTCACAGCATCTGTCTGTGTAGATAAGAATTGTTACAGAAAATCAAGAGTGTGAAAAAGAAGTAAATTTTATTTTAAAATGTGGAAAAGTTGAGACAACATGAAAAAGAAAGTATCAAAAAGAAAAAAAAAAAAAAAAGTGACAGTAGGAAAGAAAAAAGAGAGGAAAAAAAACTACATTGGGCCAAAGACAGTCACTTGAAAAACGTTACTCTAACAGAAACATCAAATTATGATTAAAGCATAGATGGAATGGCAACCATTGAAGTACCCCAACCAAATCTGTATAATATAGCACTAAAATTTTGAAAAGGTGTACCTCCATAGTAGCAATGTGGTCCTCTGCAGCAGTCAAAGTAGCAAACTGTTTGGTCTAATTTTAAAACAATTTATTAAGTGCTTAACCTGAAGTGTGTTTCTTGCTTTCCCTTGAGACCATTCAGCCAAGCCCAACCTAAATACAATTTTGACTTTTATGTTGGAGGTACTTGGAACTCACAAAACTGCCATGTAGCACCAATCAGAACTCGTAACTACTATTTAAAGCAAGGAGTATTAAAAGAAAGGAGAAACACCAGCCCATAGGCTGAAAGGAGAAACTGGAACTGTTTTCAATAATTACACAAAAAGAAGATTACAATCATATACAAAAAGAGACAAACTTGTTTATCTCTTTCTCCTTGCTAATGGCTTTATCTTGTTCCTGAATTATTGTAGGAGTTCACGATGGGCCATCATGAAAACTGGCTTCAATAATATGGACACAGGTCCAATTAAAATATGAATGACCCATGCAATTAGCACATGAGGCTGGGTAATTAGATATTGGCTTTGACACTAGGGTGGGAACAAAGTAGCTTCTTAGACATTCATATCCTCACACTATGTCTGGTTAAAATTATAAAGTTTGAAAATACTTTTTCTGCAAATATTTATAGTGAAGGTTCACTTTTTGGCAAATAATACAGTCAAATTTATGCTATATATAGTATTGACTAGATTTTTTTTCCTGCTACATTGACACAATAATTATATTGGTAGTGATTAATATCAGTGTTAAAATAATATTTTGAAAAAGACTTCAAAAGAAATTAAAATCTATAAAACCTTTTGCAGTATAAGCTATAACGTTGCTTATAAACTGATTTAAGAAATTCTAATGGAAGCAAAAGAAAATTATAAAGCTATATATAGTCTTGTATGCATAATATTTAACTAATGCATTATCTGCTTATTACACAAATCCCTGTTCTTGCACAAATAGATATGTGAGAACTATCATACATAGACAACTATCAAGTGGAAAAGGCAGCAATATATAAATAGACTAAGAACAATTATGGACATTATTCCACCCTCACCCATTTTTCCACTGTGGTGTTTTTAATGAGTTTTGTGTTCGAGTCCTTCAAAATTCACAACCAGTCCCTTTCTTAAGACTTAAATAGTTTGATCCATAAACTCATGGGAAAAAAAAAACCCAACAAATCTTGAGCACATTAAACTTCCACATTTACTTAAATAATTAATATTTTAAATATTTTTAGGAAATACACTTAAGCATTTAATCTTTTAATTGGCACTAATTTTAATTAGAAAGCATCATAATGCTAGCAATCACCTGCAACAAATAATGATTAGAGTACTATACTTATAAAGAGTGGCCTTGCTCTTCTACATTTGACATCTATAGTGATTTTCTTTTTTCTTCAAAACATTCAAAAAACTAAGCAAACTAAAGTTCATATGATAAAAGAAAAAAAATAAATTCCTTTTGAAGCAGAAATTCTGAGACTACAGAATAGTTCTTTGATTGGTGCGCCTCTGCTCTTCAGTGGTAATAAATGTCTGTGATAGCTGTACCATAAGAATTAGATTTTATAAAGAAATAGTGCATTTTTTTCCTGTTAACATCCTTGATGGTGCAAGCCTTTGTGTCTCTCTCTCTGATTCATATCAAATAAGTTCTATCAATTTTAGAGAGGGATTTCTATCCCTTTTAATGAAATAACTTTAGTCTTTGCAGGGGATGGAGCAAACAGCTGGTTTTAGCCTAGACCAGGAACATGCCCTAACACTTTCAACAATGATCACCTCCAGATTTGATTAGAAATGGCACTTATTCAGCAAATTTTGCAAAACAGAATCAAATAGGTTTTGTGAGGGCTGTTATCTTTCTGAAGCTTTAGATATTAATTAATCTGATTGGTTTGAGTCCTACCAACTTATTTTCTCAAAACAGGAGATCTCAAATATACATTTATTCTCTTTATTCTCTTCAGAAAATAAAATACCAAAATTATTCTTCTATCACAACAATATTGGCTGAAGAATTTACTTTACACTTTTAGCTCAGGATTACGATCTGAACAAAAGTCAAACAAAAGACTTCATTTTCAAATTCTTATTTTGGAATTACAATATCCTTCAATCTGTGAGAAAATGAGTCAGGTAACTTCACAAGGATAATGCTGTAGCTCTTCCTAGCCTTGGGAATATGAGCAGATCTCCAAGGATACTGACATGCCACAGGCTTTCCTATTTGACTCCTGCATTTTGTTCTTCATTTTAGATTTAGTTAAACCCTAGCTAGTCAGATCTGCAAAGGCAGACTGAGAAATCTTGTAATGCATGAAGTCATACAAAAGAGACTAATTATCGGCTAAAAATTTCAGATCTGTGGAATGGAAATTTTACCTGTGAAAAATCTTTCCAATTTCTTCTGTGTTTTTCCTTTTTCTTTTGTGGCTTAAATTTACTGCAGCTGTCCAGGTTGGTGTAAGGATCAAGGGCCAGAAAATTTCAACAATTCTTTTCCAAATCATTCCAATTGTTAGAAGTGTGTGAAGGTTTAATAAAATATTTTGCCTAGTGCACTACAGAGAATTTTACTTCTATTCTCAGATAAGACTTTATTAGGAAGTTACAAGAATGTTTTAATTTTGAAGTCTTCATTCTCTGACAAATTTAGTGAAATTGTCAGCTACATTCAAAAGTTATCAGAAGCCACAAACTGATGGATTTTTGTGCATGTACACACAGACACACAGACACACGGAAAGGCAGTGTAGTCACAAGCCACAGTCTTAAAATCAGGCCAATCCTGAAATATTCTACAGCCTTTTTATGGAGATTTAAACAGGCAATTTGTAAGCCACAAGTGATGGCATTTGGTCCTGGCTCAATTACCTATTGGCAGCCTTTCTAGCTTTTTCTATGGGAAGAGAATACAAAAGAAGATTGAAAGTCCCCATATTCCGCCTAATCTAAGTTTTAATGATGAAACATTACTTTTCCTACAGTTGAGAATAGGTACCAGGAGCCAAATTGGGGTCGATATGAGTTTCAATGGGTTTCAACATCATCAACGATTTAGGTGATGGGGCACGGAGTACCTTCAGCAACTTTTCTGATGGCACACATCTCAGAGGAGTGGCTGAGGAACCAGACAGTTGTGTTGCCACCCAGAAGGACCTTGGCAGGCCAGAGAAATGGGATGACAGGAACATCAGGATGTTCAACAAAAGGAAGTGCAAATCTCTGCCCCTTGGAAAAAGCAATCCTGGTCACCAATTCACAAAGGGCCACCTAGCTGGAAAGCAGCTTTGCAGAAAAGGCCCTGGGGGTCCTGTTGGATACCAAGATCAACAAGAGGCAGCAATGTGCTCTGGAGGCAAGAAAGGTTAATGGAAATGTCAGCAGAGGTCTTGGCCATGCAATCCTGCTCTCATGTGACACCCTGACCTTGAGGCTTGGTTGTAATCACATAAAATCTGATTCCAAACAGATATGAAATTATTTAAAATCTAGGAAAAATGTTTCAAAGGACACAAAAGTTGTTCAGCTTGGAAGTTTGCCCATACGAATGGTCAGTCAATAAATTGTGACTTTTGTGGTGGAGAACAGAACATGAGTGAGGAAGGTGCCTTTTTGGCTTCTCTTAGTGGATGCATGGTCAGGGGCTAGTCAGCCCTTCTGAGAAAGGGGCTTATGCCCTTCAGAGCTAGGGAAACTGTGCACCAGGGCACCCATACAGCCCATGGGTTGAACAGGTGTGAGAGATAAGGTGCAGCAAGGGAATATACTCTTTGATTGCATGAGGTGACAGGATCAAAAACCTACCCAAGCTACCCAGATGGGATCATATAGCTTTTATTTCTGGCCTCAAAAGGTCACATAATTGCTTGACTGAGAGAAAAATTTAAGAATACTTGCCCTGAAAGAAAACTGTGAGAATGAGGGAAACTTGTTTCTATTTTGCTCTAATTAGTAATTTTGAGCTTCTGGACGAAAAAGCTTCTATTCTGGATGAAAAAAGCTTCTATTCTAACAAAACACTGTCCATATAGTTCAAAAGCTCTAGTAATACATCATAAAATGTATATACATAAATGCAAACCCAAACATATACACACATACTTGAAGCAATAAGAGCTACTTTTATTTTTTATTCACATCAGGACCACTGCAGATCCCACTGTATTTTTGTAAAAACTACTGATCAAAATCATGTTTGACATGGTGATGTCATCTTTGCTTTTGGTGGTGATGAGAGAAAATACTATGTATTATCATCCCTCTTTTACCTCCAACTATATGATTTAAAGTTTAGTGATACAAATGTACCAAAACAAAATGAAACAAAAAACTTCAAGGAATTAAAACATTTTCAGGCATGCAAATAAAAAAAATTACTGTCATGATTCATGCAGTATTGGAAACAAACAAAAAAAACCCCTGCCTCAAACAACCAATATCACAAAGTAAGAAAAATGGATCTAAGAGGTTCTTGTTATCCCCAAATGCTTTTATATAATTTCCCCAGTATTGAACCAAGTTATTAACTTCTAGTGAAGAAGAAAAAAACTGTGATAAAACACAAGTTACAACCATTTTTAATATATCTACTGCCCTTTCAAAGTAACAGCACTGATTGGATAAGAGCCTTTGGAAAATGGCACCTTCATAAATCTGCTGGTAATTCCAGAAAATATATTTACTATGGGCAGAAGGGATCTTTTTTAGCACATTCCATTCTGTCTTCTTTTTAGATTTAATATAAACCTGTACATGTTTTTTTTAGGTTGCAATTGTAATGGTTTTGAATGACAACAGATTTAGACACTTTTGTACCAGCTGTGGGGTACAAAGACAGGATCTCTGTCTTCTCACTGTAGAGAAAGTGCAAGGGCCCATACAAATGGGCTGTAGTCAGCTGGGAGCTAATGGACTTTACCTGTTCCCAGGGGCTTTTATGGCTGCAGAGTTTAGTCCATGCTCTCCTAACAAATAAAGAGCTAAAGCATATAGTTCCTTTGAGAATGCCACGGGACTAGAAGCTTAACAGTATAGACAAGCCAGAAGAAAATTTTTTATAAAACATTATAAATGAGCAATAAAAGTGTGATAAATACTTCAGTCAGAGGCAAACACACTGAGGTTGGAGTTGTACCTTCCTGAACGTATTGCTAACTGACATCCCTAGTGAGATTTTGGAACACATAAAATACTACATTTAAGACTGCATCATTCTTTCTCCAGCATGAGTCTAAAATACATGTTCATATGCCTACGTGAAATGTGAAATACAGATATAGAATTGTGACCACAAAAAATAACTCAAAAATGTAGGAAGAAAAATGGTGTATATATAGATATATAGGTATAATATTCACTAGTATATATATGTGTATATATGTATATACATACTAGAATAACTTTATACATACAGTCATTTAAAGCAAAATGTTTTAAGAAGATTTGCTGGGCATTTCCCAAAGACAGTACAAATTTCCACTGATAAACCCTTCAGAAAACCAGGAAGCTTTCATTAAAAGGATTAAAATTCTGAGGAAGTAATCACAAATATGAGTGACTCGTGAATAGATACTGTGTTACAGGCCTAGGAACACACATTATTAAATAAAGTAGATCTACATTTGGAAGCTGTTGAGGCCAACCCTGTGGAATTTAAAGGAATGTGTCTGATGCACGCACCTCCCTGATGCCAGAGAGCAATCTGCAGCCACAAGCTCCTTCCCAGATCTAAGACAATTACTGTAAGATCATCATATTGTATTATCATGGAATTTGACTTGCAGCCAGGAGTTGGTACTTGCACACTTCCCTGGGAAGCAGAAGCTGTGGATTCAGTGCCCACAGGAGCTGTATATTCACATAAGTAGAATTTTGGCTTCCAGTTCCTATTCCAGGGATTACTACTTCTGCCTAATAGCCAATGGCTTTTGAAAGAACAAACAATCTCCTTCTAAAAAAATTAAAAGCGAAATTTTATTTCTTGTGACAACTTCTATTTCCCTACTAAGCACCCACTGAAGGACAACCAACATATCCTTGCTTACATCTCCCTTCAGTTCTCTGAGTTACTGCATTAGCTTGCACACACTTCACCAGGGTATTATGTTATATGTAGTTAACCAAGATACATAGACTACCATAAAAGTCTCTTGGGATAAGTAATATTCGTGAGATTGCATACATAGGGTCTACAGATTTATTTCAGTTTAAATTTATGACCAGACATAAATAGTGCTGCTGAAGTGCCGCAAATTTGGGCAAATACAGATGAAAACTTTTAGGACTCTTAAAGGCTTTTTCAATAATTATATTAATAATATGAAAGGAAACCTCGGTTACTGTAGCTACTAAGAGCATAGGGAAAATGATGCAGATTTCATCCAGAAGTCTACCCACTTTCACTCTTGCTGCCTATGTCCTTTTCAAACTCATCTGTAGACACCTAGCTGTTAAAACCAAAGCTTCAAACAAATAGTGCATCATCAGAGTTGACTGACATCAGAAAGAATTTTTCTGCTCAAACTCAATAATTTTATACACAAAATCAATTATGTTTTAATAGATTACATTCAAATTTTTGCAGCATTATGTATATATGCTGCAAAAATATCATATTGTGATTATAATATTATACCATTTCAAAACAAGATAATCATGCTGACTTATAAATATGAACATTATTGTTCCACTGATTCTAAATGCCTTTTGACATACTTTTAAAAATTGCCTACAAAATGTTCTTATGATGGGAATTTCACACTCTTTTTCAGGCTTTGAAAAAACAGCTGTCAAGGAAACTAATTAGCTCCACAACCATAATTGCAGTAATGATTCATATAAAAAGACTTGAAGTTAAATAGTGTAACAGACTTCTTGCAACTACTTAGAAGTTGTGGGAGAGCACTGAGAGGAAAAAGCCCCGAAGCACCTATAAAACTGTTTTTAGAGAGAAATATTCTGTCTTCTAAAATTAAATTAACTAAGCTGCTTTTTACTTGAATGTCTAGAGACCACCTATGTTATCATTTACAGAGGAGAATTAAGTTTCTCTGCCACTGCAGCTGTGGTGATAGTATGGAGTAGTTTACATAATTATAAAAGGCTAGAGATAGAATACATTGAAAAATAAGTAATATTTTTGTTTCAAATATGCAAAATTGAAAAATGGATTATCCCTTCCCTGAGTTTTTACTTATTTTTCTACTCGACAGATATTTTTAATTCCTTGGGACAATGAGTTTCCCTACATTTCTTTTTCCCTTTTCTCTTTCAATCATGGGAAATTTTATTTCTGAATCATGACAAACACAAGGCCCTGCCTGTTTAAAAACAAGTATGCAGAACCTATTGAGACCCTGAATTTCAATCAAGATGCCAACCAACTTTACTTCAATTCAAGTGCATAAAACAAATATTTTTACTAGAACTGGATCTGAGTCTATGAATGAATTAAAAAAGTGCTTTCTTTTCAATAAATAGAAGGTAAGGATGCTTCCAATATTAAAACAAAACAAACTGCTATGGAATATTCAAAGATGTTGCAGAGATTTTGAGAGAACTTTCCTGAAAATATTTTAGAAGGAAACTCAAAATAGACAAAAAAAAACCAAAAAAAAAAAAAAAAAAAAAAAAAAACCCAAAAACAAACAAACAAAACAAAACAAAACAAAACAAAACAAAACAAAAAAACAACCCCCCCCCCCCCAAAAAAACCCCCCACTATGTTAGAGTATTTAGAACCTGATTTTTCAAGCTGTAGTGCTGATACTGATCTAATTTGGAAATAATTATTAAAGATGTAGCACATAATTTTAATTAAGGGTTTGAAATCTCTTCCTCATAGAATTTTCTTTATAAAAATTAAAATTACCCACAATACTTCTGAAAATAGCTTATTTTAGGTTTATGGTTAGCTAAATACTTTTTCCTTGTTGCATCATCATAAAGCCTTATATTGGGAAGTATTAAAGCTCATACATTCACTTAACTAAAATACAGTTTTTCTTAAATGGAACTTCAAACCTTCCTATTTACACACTTAAAAACATGAACAAATTTTCTCTAGATTTCAAATTTTGTAAATTGGCCTCATCAAAGACTGTTTGGTCACTATGTTAGAGTGAATCCTTCAGACAGTATCTAAAAGTCTTGGCCTGATCGGTAAAGAAGCCTTAACCTCATCAGACACTAAAATAAATGCCTTTACTACTTGTGTAGCTCAAAGCACACGTAGAGGTTGGACTGAAATCAAGAATTCTAGCAAATAACTTGCTTAAACAGACAATAGGCAATACAAGAAAACTTGAAAAACAAAGTGTATCTTAAATACCATATTTCTTGCCATCAACAGGGTTGAAGAATCAATGATTCTTCTATACTTAAAAATTACTTTATTACTAAGAGAAAAGTAGGAGGCAGGATCCCATTTAAGGGTCCTGAATCAAAGTCTTGCTGATAAGAAAGTCTAGAGTCTCATGCTTTCCCATTCCAACTGCTGTGCTCAACTATGCACACTGTACTATGAGTTGGAAATAATTCATAGAGAGAAAAGACGATGGGATTAACTTACCTGTAATAATGTTGGGCTTTGGTGGCATGCTGAATTCATACAGTGTTGGTTCAGAATAACCCAGTCTGTTGGCAGCTGTAATTTGTACTTCGTAACCCATGGTCCATTGAAGATGCTCTAAGATAATGTGGTCTCTACTACCCTGTACTTTTTTCTCTAGCCACTGGTCCTCCTTATCTTTCTGTAAAGATGAAAATATTTGTTTCAATTCTCCCAAACTTTTGTATTATTTGTCTGAAATAATCTAATTTTAGAGTTCTGAGAACTTAGGCTTTTTGTAATTTTGACTACTCCTTATCATGTTTCCACAATGTGGATTTAGAGAATTTTGTGGTCAACCCTTTTAAACTTTTTGGCTTTAATTTATTCTTTGCTCAAATACTGGTTATTATTTTATAGAACAGCTGGCCAAACACTTATGTAGTAAAATGCTAAAAATAAATTATGTAAGAAGTTTATTTTATACAGACATTTCAATTACATTTTGATCAATATTCATTCAAATAAACTTGTCATTGAACCCAGTTTTCAATTGTTCATGAGTCCAGCTGTGCTTATATCATACATTAGTTATTTAATGAAATAACTAATGTAACTGATTAGTTATTTCATAACTAATGTAGTGAAATAACTAATTGTAGCAAAATAGGAACATTTCACAAACCAGGTTGTGTTGCTTGTCTCTATAACAAATAACACAAATGAACAAGATTGTATGCAAGAATATAAACATCATTGGAAAAGTATGAAGTATGTTTACACCTGTGAGAGGATACATGCAAATCTTTAGGATGGTGTTCTAGAGAAATTTCTCAAAGTTCAGGTAATTAAGACATCTATACAAAGGGAACAAATGAGGACTTAGGTTGCAAACTTAACTCTCACATTTCATAAATCTTACCTTTGCAATTGCAACTTTGAGTGCATAATACATTTATTTATTTATTTGTTTGTTTTTATATAAGTAGAAATTACACAATTACTAATAGGTAGAAGGATAAAACAATATACCTTGTCAAACAAAAAAGTCATCTTGTTCAAAGGACAACCAGTAACAGTCAGTAAGAATCCATGCAGCCCTACTCCTATGGGACACTGAGGTACAATAGCATGGCTAGAATATCTCTTGAGAGGCAAATCTTGGCCATCCAACCCATACAGAAATACAGACCAAATCAGTGGGTATAAACCGCATGGTAAAATTTAAAGCTAAACAAACTTATAATACCTGCAGATATAACTTCATATCTGCACACTACTCAGCAGCTTATTTTTAGGCTCTTTGCTGAAGCATCTTGCTCTTCACTGATACAGGTTTCAGAGAAAATAGCATCTACTTTAGAGAGTTCAGGGACCAATCATGTTCCGTATGACATGTTTTTTTTGTCCCCAGACTTCAGAAAAAAAAAGGACACACTAAATTCCCTTACTCCTTATGACATCTTTTTTTTTGTCCCTAGCCTTCAGGAGAAAAAAAAAAAAAAAAAAAAAAGACACACTAAATTCCCTTATGTGCACTGCTGCAATGATTTATTTGTTATCAGCTCTGAGGTTGATGACTTTTCCATACTTACTTCACCTTTTCATAAAATTTCTTGCTTTTTCTGCATTAGCATTGGTATTGTCACATAATAGTTCTGAGAATTACTAAAATCTAACAAGACCTGTTTTCAGGAATATTTGCACCCGGTGAAAGCTCCTACTTGGTGCAGTGACAGACTAACAGAAAACATCAGAATGGTAGGTCCATTACAAATCATGAAAAAACCTACACTGGAGTAAAAACAGTTTGTTCATCATACGGTGAGAATAGTGTTTTTTGTAGAGGATATTTTCCCATATCCTGATGGATACTTTCTACTGCAATCACTTGACCCTGAGTGAATCCACTCACATTGTCACTATACTAAACTCTTTTTACAAAATATACTTTTGCATAACACTGCTGAAATAGATGGAGCTAATACTCATTGCCATATGCATATGATAATATTCCTTAGTGATATTAGGAATAGCATTGTTACATAGCACTGTATTTTAATGGCTATTTAAATTGGTGAGGTATGGGAGGAGTTAAAAAAACACATCTCAATTGCAAAGAATATCAACATGAATCAGAAGTTCCCTACATAATCTCAGTATTGTGACAGATGCCATGTGAATATACTAGGGAGTTTCAAAGGGGCTCAGAAACACACACACACACACACACAACACACACACACACAAAAAAAAAAAAAAAAAAAAAAAAAAAAAAAAAAAAAAAAAAAAAAACATGAATTGGAAACCAAAGATTCAAGCTAATACAGTTCCTGCAGAAAAAGATGGTATTGCAAACAGAAACATAAACACATATATTTTGAAAAAAAAACCTGAAAAAAATCTATGTGATAACTGGAATGAGGCTACACTTCTGCAGACAGAAGAACAAGGAAAAAGGCAGGTATTCTACAATTTAGTCAGGGGAAAAATAATGAATGAGTTGAAATGTAACAGGATACCTGCATATGCTATGCCAGAGATACCATAATTTAGTTAAAACTGAAACCAAATGGGTGAATTGAGATAAATGAAATAAAATCTAAGCTCTGAGTGCAAAGATAGAAACAATTTTTTGAAGAGTGACAAACACAAGTTAGGAGGAAGAGGAATAAAGTATCTGGAATGCAATGTGTGTTCTAAAGACAAACAAACAAACAAAAACCAAACCAAACCAAACCAAAAAAACCAAACCAAAACAAAAAAAAAAAAAAAAAAAAAAAAAAAAAAAAAAAAAAAAAAAAACCCAAAAAAAAAAAACACCAAAAAAAAACCCCCACCAAACAAAAGGTAAGATTTATGTAACTTTGAAACCAATATGTGCCATCAGCCTCAGACTCCATCAGTGAAGCTCTGTCAGGCTGTCAACTTTCTTAGTGCAGCAGCATGAAAAAAACTGAGGTTGCTAATCATAAAATACTTTCTCCTAAGCAAAGCTCAGTAATGTGTCCACGTTTGATTTACTGGAAATGGAAAAAGAATTATGAGAACACAACTCATGGGTCTGCCATGTAAATCTTGCACAAATCTCCCTTTTTAATATAGGATCCTTTAAACTGTAGCTTAAGGAGCAGAAGAGAACTGTAAGAGATCACTTTGTACATTATTAAGTTGTTCTGTTAATAATACTTAAAATTTATAGAAAGCTCTACATATGCACATATGCACAGTGTTCTACAACAAAAGAAATGAAACTTCTAAATTACAAACAGTAGTCTAGCTTGGAGGTGAATTAATATAAATATCTTCAATAAACATTATTATCAAGCAACAAATGCATATTTACAGAAACTGAGATGGAATCTGCAACCTCAGAGATTAAACTCTTCCTTTATTTGCATCTTATTTTGTTTTACATTATGCAGAAATACTCATCTACAAAAGGCCACTGATAACCTAGCCAGTGACTGGCAGTTCTGGGGATTTTACTCCCCACTTCCATTACTCTTCAGCCTTATATTAGTACAATACAAAATCAACCACAAAATCCTCACGTCATTATTTCCTTAATATGTATATATTGGCTTTATGTAATTTTGGCTTCATATTTTTTTCATAATATAAGTATCAGCCAAGTTTATTTAAGAAGAGTGAGTCTAAGAGCTAGGTTTTTAAGATGGCTGTAACCTAACCACCTAAGTACCCTGACAAAAACCAAACCAAACCAAACAAACCCACAAAAACAACCCAAAACTAAACACAGCAGTGTAAAACTCGTCTACCATTACTTGACTGCTGCTTAAAACTGAGGGCACACCTGACAACGGTGGAAGTAAACCAATTCACTGTTCAGGCAGCAGTTTACTAGTCTGGAAAGTAACATCTCTCTCTTTAATGGTCATTCTACATTGTATCCAAAATCAGATTCTCTGGAATCTAATAAAAAGTGAGAAAGAGTGATTGACCCCCTTCATCTCTTCCCTTACTCTCCATCCTCTATAAATTGTTGAGCTGAAAGCTCAGCTCAAATAGACTTATTATGTCTATTTGTGACAGACATAATAAATGATGAAAAAATGGACAGGAGACACCCCACTGCCTTGAAAGCTGGCAGGAAAAGATATCAAGAAATCTTTGCAGAAGAAAATGTGATCATTTAAAGTAGTGATTTCACAATAATTAATTATTTTAGGTTGGGGATTTCTATGGCTGGTTAATACAGGTAATAAAGTTCAGGTGCAAATACTGAACCAAGCAAAAACCAGCTGGTAATATACATGATGTTAAAATGCACAGAAAGTCAGAGGATCTGGCAGGTAGTCTGGAACTTAGAGATAGAAAAGCATTTACCTGTTTCTTGGTAGGTATCTCAGAGTGGGAGTAAATGAGAAATTATCTCTTAAAATATTCTATAATGTTTATTGTAGAACCCACCATGAAGGAACAAAATTAACATGTCCTATATCAACACAATCAAAAAAAGATCTAATGTGCTTCAGAGCAAAGCACACAAACTAACAAACTGTTATCTGCCAAAATTCAGAGCATTAATAGCAACCCTGTTACAGGTCAAAAGCAGGGGAACAACTTTTAGGCCTGTGAAAACCAGTCACTTTAGTAATTTTTTCTTGCTTCTATAAAAAGGTTCATAATCATAAAGGGTGTTATTTTTATTATTCTGTTCTAATTCCAAATATTTACTAAAATTTACCCTGCTATGGAAAAATAAAAACAACTCTTCTCCTCTCACCACCTGTTTATTTTTTTTTTTTTTTTTTTAGCTTACTGTTGGCATTCTGTGGCCTGGCAATATAGAAATGCTAAGACATCTATTCAGAACTTTCCTTTTAAACATTATGAAGTAAGTTTAAGTAGTGTCAACACTTTTCAAAGGCTGCTTTGTATCCTGCCTTTCTCTTGTCCATCACCTCCCTGCCCTGAGCTGCAGTGACAGCCACTCCTCTGTATCCCAATTGCTCCTCCTCCTGGCCCTCCTTTGTCTCCTCAACTCTCCCCTCTCAATTTTAATTTATTACCCTGGTACTTGGTAAATGTCCCTTCGGATACCAGCCATTTACAAATTCAGTACACATTTCCATAATTCGCATGGATAAAGTTTCTCATCTGATGTGAAACACCAACAAGTCATCATGGGCATCCAAACTCTGGAAGCACCATGAGCAGAAGAACCAAAGGGAGATTTGAGTTGGCCCCCATGAAAAATATATTAAAGAGTTCCTATGAGAAGTGTGGTCAGCTGGTCATCTCTGGCATCCAACAGGATGCTTCCTTAGAGGATTCCCATCACTGCTCTTTCTAGCCGGTTACTTGTGAACAATTTTCCATTGTTTTACTCTTTCTCTTCCTATTCTTTCCTAAGGTAACTTTGAAACTAGTATGTGCCATCAGTCTCAGACTCCATCAGTGAAGCTTTGTCAGGCTGTTTCAACTTTCTTAGCGCAACAGCATGAAAAAAATTGAGGCTGCAAATTATAAAAATTGCACAGTACCTAATACTCTGGAATACAGAAGAAAATGTCAAGCTGTTTATTATCTGATTGTAGTCAGCAATTCCTGCCCATAATATGAAGAAACTGATGCTAGGAAAGGAATATTCAACAGAATGAAATATATGATTTCCAGAAAAAAAAACTTACTGACTGCCCTCAACCAGGCTGTAATATTGCTTTAACATCTTAAAGGCTGTCCTTCCCCCAGTTAAAAACAAACAAACAAAAAACCAAAAAACCCAAAACTTAAGCACAGGCAACATTTTGATGAAAAAGCCATTGATGTATGGGTTGTTATCAAATATACTCTTCAAACAGGCAAGGAAATACATTGGTCCAGGTGCTGGCAAGAGTTATAGGAAAGCTAATTAAACACTACCATTGGGGAAGACAGAAAAGAAGCAATCAACAGATAAATATGAACTTTTAATAGCATTTATTCTTTCTGATTAAAACACAAAATTATTCTGCTTCTTTTGTTGTAGAAGAGACTTTAGTTTAGTCAATTTGCTTTTTCCATTGGAAGCTCAAGGAGTTAAAGATTCAAAGTCCAAGGAACAGTTATCTTCTTCAGTAACCTTTTAATTTTCCAGTTACTGTTTAAACTGTACATTTACCTTCCAACAATGCACAGGAAAAGTCATTTTTATACTATAATATTATACCTTGGTCAAAACACAAGATCAAAATCAGATTTCCAAAAATTTCTGGGATAGAACCAAAAGAATTTAGGTTATTTTAATCATAAAAATAGATTAAATTCCATATGCTGCATATTGCATGAATGTATTATAGCCAAACAGTTTATTTTGTACTCAGTGGTAAATACTTAAAGGCATTGTAATCTAACTAGAAGTTCAGTCCTGCAAGGTTCTATTTTTATCTTCTATCACATATTTTACTGCCCTTGTCTTCTTGTCTTCTTTGCAATTACTTATTTTTATGTCAACTATATCCACTGGATGAAAAGTCATTTAAAAAGGTGAAATAAGATTTTGGGATCAGTGATAGCAGAATAACTTCTGGCCATTCCCTCAGACTACCCTAAAGAGTGCTACCAAATACTTCTCAATTAATTTGTAGCTACTAATCTTCTTTGGTTATATTTAGCATAGGATAATAATTTTAGATACCAGGTTTAGCACTTGGATAATTTCTCGACTATAATCAAGATGTTACATTATCGCAAACATAGGAAATGTGACAAAAACCTATTACAAGTTAAGGAACTGTCTTTTCCTTTTTGGTAACATTCCAACAGGTTCTATAGTTAATTTCTCAAAAATTGATTCTTTCTGTGAATAAATACAGTCCTTACTACCTTCCATTTAATGTGCCAATGTTACATTCACAATTTTCTAGACTCCTAATGGACATGAAATTCTGCTGTAACACTCTGGTAAAATGGGTCTACTCAGATGAAAGTACCATAAAACAAAATTTTTAAAAAATGCAGGCTTTGGAATTAAACATATCACTTTTGCCAGCTCTGCAGCTATTTCTTCAATGCAATAATTTCTAAACATAGTAAATCAGGAAGTGTATTTTAGCTACGTTATTAATAGTAATAAATTAAAAAAAACAACTTTTTTTTTTTTTTTAACAGATTATACACTGCAGAAAAGCCTGTTTTTTAGACTTGCCAGATTTGATGAGAGAACACCAAAACAGAGCATAGATGACAGAATGCCAAAAAGCTCTACCCATTGGTGGTCTGAGAACAGATATGTGCTCTGAAACTCATGAAATTCCCTGAAACTCTACAATATGCCAATTATTTGGCTTTTGTAAGATGACCCTTGGAATTCAGGCAGATAGAAGGTATGAAACATGATCAGCTAATTAATGTCATTCACAGTTAATATGGAACATTGCAATATCGCTTTCTATCAATACAGATGCATTTATAGTAGATTAAAAATTTGCTGTTCAAACAACCTTTAAGTGTATAACTTTAACCTTTGCCAATTTACTGTGTTTTTAAAAGCTGAACACAAATGTCCAAACCAAAAAAGAAAATTGTTTTCTTGATAAGATAAACTTTCAGTATACCTTTAGGAAAAGCTGTGTGTGTTTGTTTGTTTGTTTGTTTGTTTTCAATTTTATTTTATAATCTGGCATCTGCAACTGAGTTACAAAAGAAAACATACTTTTTTAAAAAAATTATTTTCTGGATTGCAAACCACTTTGGTAAATTTCAAATAATATCAACAATTTTCTCTGCATTAAAAGCATATATTAACAAGCATAATTAACTTATTTAAATTAATTGAAATACTTACACTTCTGTATTTGACAATATATTCCAGTATGGGGGCACCCCCATCATCTTGTTTAGTTATGCTAAGTTTAAAACTCTTGCCACTCTCTGGCTGTCCATGAATTGAAGGGGGGCTTGGCTCCCCTAAATAAGAAAACAAACAGTAGATTAGTAATAATAACAATAACAATAATAATAATAACAACAATTAGCAGTGAGACAACTCTTAAATTACAGCTTTCTTTCAGATAACATTATATATATATATATATATATATATATATATATATGCATAATGTCTTTCAGTTTCTGTCATACTTCCACCAAGGTGATGACAGAAGTATTTGGAAATTATTTTATCTGTCCTGGAATATATTTAGAATACCTATATACTCCGATGAAAAATAAACTTGACAGCTGCCAAGTTACTGTTTTGGGACAGAAGAAATGTATAATGCAATAATAATGAAACGTAATATAATATAACATAATATAATATAATTAATATAATATAATATAATATAATATTATATTATATTATATTATATTATATAATACAATGATATAATAACATAATACAAAAATATAATGTAATCTAATATAATCTAATATCACTGAAATATTATGTGTTCTTTGTAGTTACATTACTTTTATTGTTCATTCCCTTAGGGCCAGTGTTAGCTACACTGTGTAATGCCCTATTCAGGAAAGAGTTCAGTTGCAACAGATTTATGATAGACTGGTCTGGCAGTAGCTGGTGATGTATTTCCACATGTCTGATTACTATATACTGCCAACTGGTAGTTCCTTTGTTTTTATCCTATCTATTTAATTTATTTACTGTTCTTTCTATTTAAAGATAATTTGAGAAAAATATTTTTCATTTGCCCTTAACATTTTAATCTGAAGCTCTGGCCTATAGTTATTACAAATATATAATTGGTTTCATAGTTTTTCTCATTTGCATACAGTCACAGTTAAAAAAAAATATTCTCATCATTTCTTCCATAGCTTAATATTTCTGTTTGCGGCTTGAAAATTGCAGAACAATAGCACCTTAGTTTGGTGAAGAAATGTTTCCAGAAATGGACAATTCAGTTCTCTTAGATATGGATAATATCCTGAGCGGTAATAAGAAAAAAATTCCTTATTCTAGTATCTCTCATGGTTTGTGCTCCATTATATCAAATAAAGATTTTTTTGAATCTCAAAAATATAAGATAATGGGATATATTCTCCAATTTAAGTTCACTTCATACTTGAAAGTGTGGAATAACAAAGCATGATTTCTGAGAAACAATGTAAAGACTGATATACACTGGGAAGTGGATTACAAACCTGAAACATTATCTACAGTGAATCATAATTCCAATCTAGATATATTCTAATAAAAGTAATTTTCATTTAACAGCACAAGTATTACTCACGGACAGGTAAGGTCTGAAAGATCTCAATTTTGCTATACTCTCCTTGCCCTTTTCCATTTACAGCAGCTACTTTGATTTCATATGTTGTGTTTGGTTCCAAATTGCTCAGAACAACCACAGCTAAAGCAAAGGGGAAAAAAAAAAAAAAAAAAAAAAAAAAAAAAAAAGGGCATGAAATTGACAAAGTAATAAATTTATAAAAAGAAAAGTAAGACAATTTCATAATTTGCTTTCTTCACTTATAAATTACTAAGTTTCATCTTCTGACAGTACACTGGTTTCAAATTTAGCTTTTTTGTTGAGTGCTAATAGTCCCTTTTTTATCTGCATAAAATGTTGTGACGGAGCAAGTTATGCTTCTGAAGGAACAGTGAAGTCAGTGTTAGAAAAGCCATAAGCAACAATTAAGGACCTTGATGGGGATTGATATTGTATGTTCAGATTGTGAGCACAGCGTATTGGGTTTGCACAGCCAGATTTTGGTAGTGAGGCTGCTACTAGGGTGGCTTCTCCCATGCTTGAAAAAGCCAATCCCAGCTGGCTCCAGGAGGGACCCACTGCTGGACAAGTCTGAGCCCATCAGTGATAGTAGCCTTCTGTGATAACATATTTAAGGTTAAAAGTTATTCTGCGGATGTATTTGTGGCCAGAGAAAAGAAGGATGAGGCTGTGAGAGGAACAGCCCTGCAGACGCCCAGGTCGGTGTAGAAGGAGGGGCAGGAGGTGCATATCTGAGATTCCCCTGCAGCCCATAGTGCAGCCCATGGAGATGCTACAGTGCTCCTGCAGACATGGAAGACCATGGGGATGCAGAGATCCATCCGCAGCCTTCAGAAGAGGTACACACCAGAGCAGATAATGAGAGAGGGCTTTGACTGTGTGCTGGAACAGAGTCCTGGGAGGAGACCTGCAGACTCATTCCTGGAGCCCATGCCAGAGCAGGATTCCCGGTAGGACTTCTGATTCTGTGGGGGAATCACACTGAAGCAGCCTGTCCTTGAAGAATTGATCCTGGGGAAGAGCGACCCATGCTGGAGAAGTTCTAGGAGAACTGTTGCACATGGGATGGACCCACTTTGGCGTAGTTCATGGAGAACTCTCATCCCTGGCAGGGACCCTGTGCTGGAGCAGTGGAAGGACTCCACTCTCTGAGCAGCAGCAGGAACATGTGATGAACTTCTTTTATGACCAGGTGACCCACCTGGTGGATGCAGGAAGGGCTGTGGATGTTTTCTATTTGGACTTCAGCAAGGCCTTTGATATTGTTTCCCACAGCATACACCTGGATAAGCTGGCAGCTCACGGCTTGAACAGGAGCACTCTTTGCTGGGTTAAAACTGGGTGGCCAGGCCCGGATAATGGTGTTGCATCCATCTGACAGGCAGTCACCAGTGGTGTCCCTCAGGGGTCGGTGCTGGGGCCAGCTCTGTACAATATTTTTATTAATGTCATGGATGAGGGTATTGAGTCTTCATTAGTAAATTTGCAGACAACACTAAGCTGGGAGCGTGTGTCGATCTGTTGGAAGGTAGGAGAACTCTGCAGATAGATCTGGAACAGTTGGATGGATGGGCAGAGTCCAATAGGATGAGGTTTAATAAGTCCAAGTGCCGACTCCTGCACTTTGGCCACAATAATCCCCTGCAGCGTTACAGGTTGGGGAAGGTGTGGCTGGACAGTGCCCAGGAGTCAAGTGACCTGGGGGTACCGGTGACAGCAGCTGACTGAACATGAGCCAGCAGTGTGCCATGGTGGCCAAGAGGGACAATGGCATCCTGGCCTGTATCAGGAATGGTGTGGCCAGCAGGAGCAGGGAGGTCATTCTTCCCCTGTACTCGGCACTGGTGAGGCCACACCTTGAGTATTGTGTCCAGTTCTGGGCCCCTCAGTTTAGGAAGGATGTTGAGATGCTTGAGCGCATCCAGAGGAGGACAATGAGGCTGGTGAGGGGCTTGGAGCACAAGCCGTATGAAGAATGACTGAGGGAGCTGGGGTTATTTAGCCTGGAGAAATAGAGACTCAGAGGTAACTTATAACTCTCTATAACTTCCTCAAGGGTGCTTGTTCATAGCTGGGGGTTGGTCTCTTTCACCAGGCAGAAACTGATAGAACAAGAGGACCCAGTCTCAGGCTGCACCAAGGGAAATACGGGTTGGATATTAGGAAAAAGTTTTTTACAGAAAGAGTGACAAAGTACTGGAATGATCTGCCCAGGGAGATCCACCACCATCCCTGCATGTGTTTAAAAAAACTGGATGTGGCACTCAGTGCCATGCTTTATTTGAGGTGTTAGGCTGGACTCGATGATCTTGAAGGTCTCTTCCAACCTAGACATTCTGTGATTCTGTGTTTCTGTGACCATTATCCCCATTCTCTGTCTCTCTGTAGAGGAGGAGGTAAAGCTGGGAAGGAAGAAGTGGTGGAAAGGTGTTTCTATGACTTGTTTTACTTCTCATTACCCTGCTCTGATTTTGGCTGATAATATATTCAATAATTTCCCAAGTTGAGTCTATTTTGCCCAGGATGATAATTGATGCATGAATCTCTTCCTGTCATCATCTCAATCATGAGCATTTTTTTACATGTTCTCCCCCCCTGTCCAATTTCACAGGTGAGTGATAGAGCAGCTGTGGTGGTCAAGTGGTTTCCAGCCAGGGTCAACACAGAGGAGACATGTGTCTGGCAAAAAAATTACGGAATTATACCATCCTCCTGCCAGCTGGCAACTGGTACATAATGCATGTTCCAGCCACCTTCATGCAGTTCATAACTTGCCATTTTTCCTTCATGGACAGCAGTATCAACTGTCCTTGATCTACACTCCAAAATGCAGCTACATGCACATTGATGGTGACTTTCTGGTGCTCTGGTCTGCCAGTTCAAGAATGTGTCCAAGACCTAAAATGAAACGTGCCTATGATGATCAAAGCAAGAGATCTGAGTTATTTACTGAGGACCTGAAAGAGAATTAGGCAGGTTTGTACATATTTCAGAGGAGGTGGAAATACATAAATTAAATGTAATAATCATCATTAAATTATACCACCCCCGGCCCCCCCCCCCCCGGGGGGTGGGAGAAAAAGAGAAAGAAAGAAAAAAAAGCAAAAAAAAAAGAGAAAAAAAAAAAAAAAAAAAAAACACCAAAACCCCAAAATAAACAAAAAAACCACTTCGGAAACAAAAGGGTAGGAACTTAGGACATGATTTCAGAAATCAAGACTGAAATTTTGACAGTGATAATTCACAAAACATAGCTCTGTGATTCCACCTAAAGATGCCATCTGAAGCAGAAAACAGGAGTAAATCTTTCCAAAAAACACTAAAAATACAATAGTAAATCTAGAAGTAAAATCTAGGAAAATAATGTTGGACTTTGGAAACCTTATGGGAATACATTATAAGTAGTATCATAACAGTGTATTTACTAAAAAAGCAATATTGAGTATGCACTTAGAAGTGTGGATCCATGCAGAGTCCTTGGAACATCACCCTGCCTTTAGAAGAAAGATTCCTTCTATTTTCCCTCCAGCAACTGCCTGCTTGCTGTTTGCCAGCTCTGTGATGAGCCCTCCGTATGTGGCATTCATACTGGGGAATAGATGGAAATTAGGTGGACTTGACTGGGGCACAACAGCATTTGTCTTCCTAGGAAAGCAGGGGCTGGCTGTAGTATTTCACAAGTGACTGTTGAAATGTAATATCTAAAAAAAAGAGCCAGTAGTATCAGTCCTTAGGAAGCCTGAATTTTTCATTATAAAGGAGTATTTTTTTTAGTTGCTTTAGGCCTTCTTTTGAAGTTATATAATCAATAGAAAGCATAATTATTTCTGCCCATACTCTTTGTTATTATTTTCAGTCCAGATTTATTAGAATTTCTATTCCTTTAGTTTCTCCAGCAGCCCGACAGAGTTCCCATTAAATGTGAAGCTAAAGGAACTTAATGAATTTGGGAAAACAGTAATTTCTACATTTCCCACTCTATTATGGGCATTTTGCATGAATTTGCCAATGAAACATAACTGTTTTCTTGCAAATAGAGCAGTAGAATTCTATGTCTTCCAGTATGCTTCAGCTTTATAATTTTCTTATTTTCTGAGATTTAAAAATATTGAATTCTAAAGTATAAACATGTCACAAAAAACTAATGCATCATCATGCAAATAAGAAGATAATTAGGAGATATAACATCGAGTTCTGTTATGATGAAATTTAAAACTTAACTAAGCAGAAGCAGTATTTGACTTGCCTTTTAGCCATGATTACTTTCCTAGGATGAATAATTTCACTGAAAAGAAACCTTAGGGCATACCAAATACTGGAAATGTTTTTAAAATTTAAACAACATAAAAGCATGACTATGAGGCGACATTTAAGAAAATGCAAATGTGTTAACTACATGAAACCTAAGGATCTGATTTTCTAAACACTCCTGGGATCGATAGAAATTAATAAAATTGCTTATATATGCAGTATGTAACGAATCAGTGTATACTTAAGAATCCACTGCATAGCGCTATGTATCTAGGTACAATGACTTTTGCAATTACATTTTTGGAATTAACCCAGATATATCTGTTAGTGTAATATGCCCGCAAAATTTGGACCCACTTAGTGCTAGTGTGATGTGTATATATTATATATGTAGGGG
Source organism: Tachycineta bicolor (assembly GCA_025960845.1). Taxonomy (NCBI): domain Eukaryota; kingdom Metazoa; phylum Chordata; class Aves; order Passeriformes; family Hirundinidae; genus Tachycineta; species Tachycineta bicolor. The sequence goes on along the minus strand of JANEHK010000071.1, from coordinate 1,554,288 downwards.
AAAATATAACTATGGTCTTCTGAAAAACAAAGAAAAGAACAGTTCTGGGTTAGAAGATATACTCCAGTTGTAAAAGAATACTTGGAGTAATTAAGATTAAGAAATTGTCTCACAGAGTGTAATAAAAGTGTGGGACTGAAGAGTAATCTAAGAGAAATGAAAATTTCATTGCTTGCTGTTGAGAAGGGTTGAGATTGGAAGAAAATACTTCATAAACTAGTTAAGTTTTTTAAAATGTGTGTATCTGTTATTTAAGTATAAAATCAGCTTATTCATCTTTGCATATACAGATAAGTTTTTCTCACAGGAAAATAGCCCTAGCCACAATGGATATTTTGATTTCTTTAACATTCAGTGCAGAAATGTGAAAAGAACCAGTCCACTGTATACCATATGTGTACATTATGCCATTGGCATATTTGTTGATGGCTATCAAGTTCAAGATATACTGAAAGTGAAATCTCTTTCTTTCAGAGTATCATTTGAAATTTTCCAGTTTTTTCTAGCTGTTATATCAGTAGATATTGCCTTTTTAATCACAGTATCTGTGAACTTTAACTATATAATTCAATTTTGTAGACTGATTTTGCAGGGATTATTCACATAGTGACTGGTTAGATTGAGAAGTAGATTTGGAAGGAATACTCCAAAGAAGGAAAATCAGAAGAGTCTCTTGTGAACTCTCCAAATTAAATAAATTATCTAATTTAAGTAAGTTAGTTAATAAATTAACATGATACACAACAGCTCAGAGCTCAGTGTTATCCTTTTATAAGTGAGGCTTTAAGTCTCAAAATACCCTTGGAGAACATCATGACACAAGAAGTTATCAGGTATATTGGTTGTGGTTTAGTATGCTTTATTAAGGCTTTAATAGAAAATTATTAATATTTTTGACAAGGTATGTCATGTGTCATGCATATTGTTGCTTGGAGTTTTTTGGGGGGTTATTTTTGTTTGTTTGTTTGTTTGTTTGTTTTTTCCTTTTTTTTTCTTTTTTATTTTTTATTTTGTCAAACAGAACAACAGAAAATAATTAAACATGAATGAATAAAAATTAAGTTTAACCTATTATGTGATAATAGGTTAATCCTAAAGTTTAAGCAACACTAAGTATAAAGATCTTTTTATTCTACAGATTCTTGCAATTTGCAAAGCAAATCTAATAAATTAAAAAAAAATATGCAGAACTTCATACTATTTAAAATATAGCTTGCAAGCATTTCATCTAGAAATGTTTCTTTTATTGTTAGAGAATTTTAACGGCTGTCAAATGAATCATGGGAAAGCAACATCTAACATAAGTTTTCCTGTGAAATAAATTGTATCACAAATCCAAGTCAGTAAAACAAAACAAAACAAAACAAAAATTCCCCATCTGCTTCTCTGGTTTGGGGTAGGTTGTTTATGTTACTTTATTACAGTAGAATGAGTGGGAAAATGTCTGGCATATTAAACTGTCTTTTCACTGAAGTATTCTGCCTCAGAAACCTTCTAAGATTTGTGATATATTACATAAACCATCAGCAAGGAAAACAAGGTTAGGGGAACTAGCAGTACAGTTCCTTTACATTAATCCCAAAATGGATCTTATATGAGGTTAATTAACAGAAATACCACATTGTTACATTTCTCTCATTGAAGAGGTATCTGCTGTTAGAACAATGTTATTGCAGTTCCAAATTCAATCTCTTGAGGATGTCAGATCTAACTGAAGAAGGATATAAATTTATTTTGCAACAAAGTAGCTCAGATATATTGTTGCTGAAATACCATCTTCACTCCTATATATCTGAGATTCTGGTGGCAGAGTGAAATTTCTGCCAAAGAAGTATTACAAATTTGAGGATTTTTTTTTTTTTTTTTTTTTTTTTTTTACTTCTCTCCTTTTAATCTGAATCTATATTACTACAAAGGATGAATTCAGCCTAACTACTGTTCATTTTAATAAGTGGAGTGTTTTGATTAATGATATTTTGCTGCACCTATTGCTCATTAGTTTACTACTCTCAAAAAAACCCTGAGTCCCCTGGAAATACCTGAAATCTCTTCCAGAGGAAAAAGAAATGAATAGCATTTCTATGATGCTAAAAAGGTTTCTCTTTGCGATGATGATTCATGCTCTTTTTAAGGGCAGAAGAAAAAGTCATGGGAAGGCAACTTAAGGTCATATAGTAATAAGGTACTGTACAAATGTCTGAGACTCTTGTAGATGCTACAGAACATGGGGAACCTTGCCCAAAATCTCTCTGCCTGGGATAAGCAACAACTGTTTTGTTTATCCTGTGTGTTTGCACAGTAGGAAGAAGAGTATAAAATGTCTTTTTTATCGCTGAGACTCACAGTTAGCTCACAGAAATATTGACAGAATGAAGTTAGAAGTTGCCATGGGGAGAAATACAGGAGGGGGAAAAAAAAAAAAAAAAATTTGCTACACAATAGACAAAATTTTAATTCATATGCAGAACCAGCCAGGCTGTCTCAGTTCCATCTGTCTGCATTGACCAAGTAACAGTTAATTTCATAAATACTCATTCAAGCATCTGGCTATAAATGTCAGAATTTAACTAACAGAAATAAATTAACTGTAATAATGAAAATATTTCAAGCTGCACATTCTATGAAAAAAAAAAAGATAATGATAGCAAATCATACTGTCAGTGAAATCATTGGCATAAATTGGAGAAAATATCTAACTTTAAGTAATTTTCTAAAACAACAGAAACAAATGTAATCATTTTAATTATCAGATAAAATGGTTCTGTTCCCAAAATTTCCATAATTCTTTGCACTATAATGCATAATTATTACATTATTTTGGAATAAAAATATTGGTGCTTTATTTAACTGTGAATACAAATAATTACCCATGAATAAAGATATACGGTGTAGTATATCAAGTATAATTAATATTATCTAATGTTCACTAACATGAGTAATTTCTTTACAAAACACTTTTCAGTAGCTGACATTAAAAATGCATTTGGCAAAAATGACTTTAATATTTTTATTAATATGAATATATAGCACATTAAAACACAATTACCGTGTTAAGCTCCTTTCTCCCATATATTTAATTTTTAGTTTTATTTGGCTCGATTTTGATATATCACTATACAAATGGAACCAAAAGTAGCATCTCTATTCAGGGATTTTCTTTGATACCTATTTCTACTGAAATAAATCTAGTCAGAAAAGATTAAATAATCTATGGGAAAGTGATAGTTTAAAAATGCACAGTACTATAAATTAATGAACATAAAGCAAGCTGGAGTGTAAACGAAGGTGCTTAAAAAAGAGCAAATTTTTGGATTGACAACGTAATTTTTAATATATTGAGTCAGCATGAATCCAGTTGATGGGGTTTTTAATTTAACAAACTTCAGGTATAACAATGAATTGATTTTCTTCAGAAGTTCATTTATTTAAAAAACACCCTTAGCTGAACTTGTATTTAATCAGAGTAACAGCAGAGCACCAAGTGAAAAACAGAAAACATTCCTGGAACAAAAACAATCTATTGAGGTAGATCATCATCTCAGTAAACCTTCCACAACTTTATTCAGAACAGACACACACTTCCAGGAAATGCATACAAAATAAATCACATATGCAGAGTTATGTTTTATGGTTTTTGGGTTTTGTTTTTTTTTTTTTGGGTTTTTTTTGGGTTTTGTTTTTGTTTTTGTTTTAAAGTTAATGCATGTATTATTTCTAGGCTATGGGTTTACAAAAAATATTTGTACTCCAAATGATAAAATAAACCATATTATCTTGATATCTTCTTCAAATGTTTCTATTATACTAATTTGACAGTAAAACAGAATATTTCATGAACAAATCCTGCCACTACTACTGATTAGCATCCTATCAGTAATCGTGTGCTATCAGGATCTGGCTTTGATAGATTTTGTTTCCCATCACCACTACAATGGGATTCATATTTCAAACATACACTCTTTCTCCAAGTTTTTATATATTTCCTTGACTACCTTTACAATGACCAAGCTAGGTGCTTAATACCAAATCTTTAAAAATGCAGTCAACTTCCATAAAAGGTCCTTGTAGATATTAAAAGAAAGGGAAATGGAAGTCAAAGAAAAGGAAAGGGAGAAGAGAGAAGGAAATGGAAGAAGAAAAGGAGAGGAGAAAGAAAGAATGGATGATTAAAAACTTCATGGTACCGCTTCGTGGTAAGTACCACTAAATATAAAGATAAGGATAGAGAGTCCTTGAAACAACTGATATTCCCTTTAAGAAGATGTTGTTAAACTAAACAAAGGCATTCTGAATAAAAAAATCATTTACAGGATGCAATAGGTAAAAATGGAAATACGTACTCAGCTTCAAAAGCACACAATTCAAATATATTTCAAAAACAAACTCTATTTGAACTACCTAACTTTTAAAGTGTCAGATCTTCTCCCAGTACTCACTAGCTCCTAATTTCATTTATTTAATAACTGTTTTAGAACAAGCTTAATTTATTAGACAATAATTTAAACAACGTTCAATGATGGCTAACAGTTTTCTACCATAGCATTTAGTAGCATTAATTTAGTCAATACAAATTCTGGATCTCATGGAGACAGGTGAACTTTGGCACAGTACTTAGAAGAAGTGATCACACTTTATCTATTTATTTATTTATTTGTCTATCTATCTATCTATCTATCTATCTATCTAATTTATTTGTTTTCCCCTCATGTTTAGACCAGGTATTAGAAATATTGATACACTGGGAGAGATATGAAACACTGAAACAGTTTATACCAAGACAAGAGAGTGAAGGTGAGTAATCTCTATCCCTGGGACCTGACTCTGAGTTAGACAAAACCACACCTGACCTGATCTAGGACTGGCAGTACTCTTGATTCAAGCAGGAAGTTGGACCAGATAAATACCAGATATTCCTTCCAACCAAATCTTCAGGTTCTATAAATTAAAGTGGAATACTATCTTGGTTCTTGGAACTCCATTTTACCCTCTGCTATAAATCTATTGTACAATTCTTAGTGCAAAGATTTCGCTTGGAGGAGCAGCCAGACACTTGAAAAAGACTATACTAAAATGTTTAATGAAACAATAAATGAATATAGTGAAATCAATGGGGATTTGGACTTCTACCAGATATTTCCCCCATGATGTGAAAAGAAAGTATTGCTCAAAATGCTTTCTAACATATGACTAATTGTCTCAGCAGGGTTCATTGTTAAATATTTATGTCACTATAATTGCTGCAATTTCAGTAGTACAAATTATACTGCTAGATATAAAACCTGATTAGGTTAAATATTTTCATTAATCAAATTTACTTTCTGTAGACATTAGTTTTAAAATTATCCTGTAAGAAAAAAATTGAGGCTGTTGAATACACTGAACTTACATTGTCAATACGAACACAGAAAGACAGCAGAATTAAGACATCTAAGTAATACTTTATTGAGTGAACAGAAAATACTACAAAATGTAGTCAAGGAATAACTGTTGTAATCTTGATGCAGAAGGGCAATCAATGCCCTTATTAATATAATTTACACTGTCATTTATCCTATATTTTTTTCTCTTTTTGAATATCCTTCAAGGCTGAAAAGAATGATTACTGGGAGGCAACTCAGAAAATAAAACAAGATTTAGGAGACTACAGAAACCTGTTCATTGTTAGCTTCTAGGCAATGATAGTGTGTATTTCTTGTTTTATAACAAAGTTTTGAATCTAACCTGGATTACTGACAAAGGAAGTTGTTGGGGGTTAAGTTTTACTGTAGAATTACACCCCCCCCCCACATAAGCTTGGGGGGAAGGGAAAAGGACA